>JASKGM010066193.1:0-16890 GCA_034509205.1 Ceratonia siliqua
TAAATGAGATTTTAACTATAGTGCCTTAGTAATATCATTCTAGTTCCAATATTTTCAAAATGGCATACTTGTCCTAAATTTTAAGAAATTCTATTTGTATTCTCATATTTGTAAGAATTATTTGTTTTGACCCCAATATTTTCAAGAATTACATTTAGGCCTCCTAATTTTCAAGAATCATATTTTAACGACTAATTTTCTAAAAATTATGTTTTGGTCCCACTTCCTTCACGAATTTCATCTTTGCCCCATCACTTTTTATAAATCTCATGTTGACCTAAAATTTTATTCTTGCCCCAATGACCCAACTTTTAAAGGACTTTTAGTAGGAGCTTACCTTCTCCAAGGTCCTAATCTTCATGACATACAGTGGAGTTACATACTCCCCAATGTCCTAAATATCACAGGCTTTCAGTGGAAGTACAACTTTCCTGAAGTCTCAATTATCCCTTTTCTTAGACTTTCAGTGGAATTTTACTTTTTCCAAAGTCTTCATTTTCTTGGGCATTAGTTGAGGTATATTCGCCCCAATGTCCTAATTCATTTTCTAGGCTTTAAGTGGAATTTCATGTTCCCCTAATGACCTAAACATTCTCAGGTCTGAGATCATACATCTCACCTAATCTATTTATCAAACTATTTCAAACTACGTTGACCTTGATCCCTTTCAGGGTACGTAGGCACTTACTTGGTAAGGCAGGTCTAGTTATTTATTTTTTCCATTTTTTGTTCATCATTATTATTAATAAAACGGGGTAATTTTAAATAAATTAAAATCATTAAGCATAAATAATTTAGGATAACCGTCCTTAGGGATGGACGTTGTAGGGTGCCTAACACCTTCCCTATGCGTAATTAGACTCCCGAACCCTTCCTCTGGTTCCGAGGGCCAGTTTTCCTTTCTTTTTTAAGGATCCCAATTATCCTTCTAATTAATTAGTGGTGACTCCCATTTTCTCTGCGTTTTCCCTTACGTGCCTCAAAGTTATAAATGATGACTCTTCACCGGCCATCACGTTGTGACACTTAAGAAGGGGGGAGGAGAAAGAAGTAGGGGTAGGGATCAAACTCCTACATATCAAACTCACCTCAATTTTAAAAGGTGATATGTGAACTATTAACTCATTGATAATAATATTTCTCTTACTTATATATTAATAACACTGTCAACTTTCTGAAATGAGTGGTAATCATTCTATAATCAAATAATAAATAAGTTAAAATTTACTAATAGCTTGAGATAATTTGAGTTGATAGTTGTGAAAGATGAGAAAGTAGCTAACATCATATTGTTGATAGTGGAAAATTCGTAGCTATCAAGTATCCTAATTGTTGTTCTGGGAGCAAGATAACTCTTCCAAGGTTCTCTCGACTAGGTAATAAGCAATTATCGAATATTTGTTTTTGGTATTTTTTAGTAATAAACTCAGAGGCGCTACCTTTGCATACATTGCTTGAAAGAGTAAGTTACAAAAAACATAAAAAACACATAAAAGTTTAAACTTGGATGTCTGATTAAAGCCATTTCCTTAGTGCGCATTTTGGTATTTATAATCCGTGGTTGATAGCAGTTACTCCTTATCATGGAATATTCTCCTAAATCACAAGGGTTCATGCCCTTCCCTACGATCTCCAATATCTTCGTGGCACATCTCTTCCTATTATCTAGAACTTTTTTATTTTCCTAACCAACTTGTGATATTAATGGTCCTTGAACTAAACCTGTCCTCAAAAAGATAATCGACTTAGTAAAGACCATAAGCGACCTAAAACCATAACCATCCTTATATGGCATTTAACTTGGTAGCACTAAACGATGGTGACCAACTCAATACTTATGAGGCCATGATTGTCCTAAATATGGTGGCCTTGCTTGCCAATTCGACCATGTAAGAGCCACCTAGTATAAATTATTAGCCAACAATATGGAAATCGCGAGGAAGGGTGTGGAGTCATGAGATTTAGGGGAATATTCCATGACAAGGAGTAATTGCTATCAACCATGAATTAAATACTAGAATGCACAATAAGGAAGTGACTTCAATCAGACATCCAAGTTTACATTTTTATGTTTTCTATAATTTACTTTTTCAAGCATTATACACAGAGGCAGTACCTCAGAGTTTATTCCCAAAAAATACTAAAAATATAAAGATTTGGTTATTGCATTGATACCTGATCTAGTGAACCTTGGAGAAGTTATCCTACTCCCAGAACAACGATTAGGATACCTCATAGCTATGAATTTTTCACTATCAACAATTTGGCACACCCGATGGAAACTTAAGTAATATTCAATAATTGAATGCTAAACTATTTCTGTTGTGTATATAAGGCTATGCAGCTTCGTAGTGGAACAAGTATTACTTTTTCTCATAATCAACCTGACCCTCTTGAGTGTAACAGATTAGTCATGTTGAGGGCACAACATAGCTGAAGTCACTACAAGAAAAAGTCAATGCACCTAGCACGACTCTTTGGGAGACAGCTTCCTAGGGGGCAACTTCATCAGAAACCACTTCCAATTTGGAGACTACTATAGAAGATGAGTTACCAGAGCAAGCAGTCAGCTGAGCTTCCCAACTCGGGTAGCAGACAAAGAACATGAACAAACCATACCCTTGCTCATGAGCGCTAGGAAGAGACTATGTTTAAAAGGACCTCAATACTTTGGTAGTTACCAGACTTGAACCATAAAAGAAACTAGTGTATTGATGCTAAGTGCTGACACAACTATAAGGACAAGTTACAATTTATGTGCAAACTCTCATCCTTTCCAGGTTGATGCTATGCAGCAAATGACACCCACATTTGCAGCCAGTCGATAGTACCAGACCAAAATGTCATTACAAGGCAAGCATTCATAACCATTGACTTCAACCAAGCCGACGCGAGGACTTCTCAAATGCCAAGCTCAGGAAGTCCAAGAATCACAACAGTGAAGATGTCGGACATGCGTCAGTAGATAGGTTAGAGTAATCACAAGATGGTGAACATGTTGCCATCCTAGTTCATGGCCACAATTCAACCAATGATCATGTCAATAAATGACAACTTAGCTCAACAAATTAATTATTTGATAGAAGCTATGGATATTGTCACAACGTAACAGATGGTGTTTATAGATATAGTAGGGCAAAATGGGGTGCCGCCACTTAAGCAAGGCCAACCGGTGGTTGAAAATGCACATCTCAAGCTAAGGAATAATCCACTTAAGGTGTTGGGTGTACAACCTTTAGTGGAACAGCCTGGTGTTGACGAGGCCATAGCAAGGGCGTTACAACATGCAGGAATACAGATGGGTTATAGCATTCAAACTCAGTATAACTAACCATATCTAGAGTGCATCGACCAAATTGAACTTCCAAAGGGTTACAAGATTCTTGACTTTGCCACTTTTCAAGAAAAGACAGTTAATCAACCATAAAGCACGTTGTTCACTTCATTGTACAATGCAGAGAGGTGATGGGTAATGTATACCTTAAATTATGATTTTTCTCTCATTTCCCTCACTAGGACAACATTTGCTTGGTATGTTGGCCTTCCTACAAACTCAGTTAATGGATGGGATGACACTGAATGCCGATTTCATAAGCAATTTTAGAAAGGAGAGATGAAGGTCGAGCTATCAGACTTGATTAAAATACGATAGAAACATAAGGATTCAATCGATGATTACTTAACTCATTTTAGGAAAGCAAGAAGTAGGTGTCTTATTCTGCTACCAAAGGTTGAATTTGCATAAAATTACCTTGAATGTTTTGGATTATAGACACTGTAAGAAATTAGTCATCCAAAATATTATGGATATAACTCAACTGGCTGAGCGAGTGAGAAATCCCAAGAAAATCACAAGGAAAATGAAGAATGGGGTAAGAAAATGTTTTTCAAAAAGAAAGACGTGGCCTATGTCAGCTATGAAGAAAGTATAAGAAGCTCGAAAGAAATTGAAATTAATTTGGTAGAATTACAGCCAAGGTCACCCTATATGTATTCGGCTCTTAGACTGGCCTTAGCAAAGGATAAGATGGGATTCATCAATCGATGAACTTATTCCTTTGACATTAAAAGGGCCGATCATATCTTGGATATTTTTTAAAGGATAAGCAGATTAAGCTGCTGGAGGGACAAGTATCAAGTGCCAAAAATATTGTAAGCATTATGTTTATGGACATTCAACTAATAACTGCTTATATTTCAAGAACTAGATTTAGAAGCCAATCCATATAGGGTGACTAAAGTTCCTCGAAAATGAGAGAATTTGAAAGCCGACACTGATTCATTCCGAGTGAACACAAGATATATAGAACCAATGATAGTCGACATCGAATATATATTCCTTCACTTCCCGATTAATGTTGTCAGTGTTGTTGGGGTAGTAAAAGGGAAGATGGCTCTAAGAAAAGCATCGTCTTGATTGGGAAAAAGTTAACCTCAAAAATTGATATGAGAAGTGTTTTGAGTGTAGAGAAATAATGCCCAGCGGGTTATTGAAACACTTTTTTCGAAATGAAGAGTCGATCGTAGCCAAGTCGATTTGATCATGGTCAGTGTTTTCCAAGTTGTCAAGAATAGCGTCAAAAGTTAAAGTGTCATTTCATAAGGGAGCGCTATTTGGGGAGACGATGGAAAAGCTGCTAATGATTCAGGAGTCAGCCATGTTAAATGGAGCAATGTCAATGGTAAGGGACTGTCCGAGGAATGTGTCCAAAGAGATACTACCGATAAGTAAGGCAACCTTGATTATTACTATTCCAAATGATATAGTGAAGATGGCCAGGACATGTCAATTAGAAGCTGATGTTGAACTTAATCAATGGTATAAAAATTGTCCTAAAGGCAGGATTAACAGAAAATTCAGTTATAGGGTGACACAAAGGGCGTCATACAAAAGGTTTATGGATTATCCTCTAAGGTATGAATGAAGAATGCTGCCAACCAAGACGCATAAAAGAAGAATGCTGCGATTGAAGGCTGTTTCCCCAAAGGACTCAATTGGAGTTTAGCAAAGAACATGGACTACAAGTCGTGACCATTAAAGAATGAAGGCAAAAAAAATCACAATTCATCTCAAAGATGTAAGACATGAATATGATTGACACCAAGCCAGAAAAGAAGGTTAATAACAAGGTGAATATGGTGTCGTACTGCCAGCTGATTTGGAGGTGATTTCTTAGAAGATATTATGTATAATTCGGGCAGCGATGAAGATGATATGTTCAAAAAGACTTCTAAATTAATCAACTTCGCTTTTTCCAGAAACTGACTGAGGGTACGAGAAAAACCTAATGCCATTACACTTCAAAGCCAAGGTTAAAGGTAATTTAACAAACATAATATTAGTTGATGGTGGGGCGGCAGTAACTCTCATTCCTAAAGAGTTATTGTATTGTTTTGGGAAATCTCTAATTGATTTAATGCCTACCAATATGTTAGTAATAGATTTTGATGGTAGGTCATCTCTATTGAAGGGAGTTTAGATTTTAGATTTACAGGTATACAGTGTAAAGAGACTGACATTGTTTGTAGTGGTACCATCTCGAGCTAGTTATAATATGCTGCTTGGAAGAGGCTATATTCATGTAGTCGGTGCCATCCCATCTATGGTACACTAGGAATTGGTCATGTGAAATGAACATGATAGTCCTTGTTATGTACAACAATGCCAGGCAAATTTTTGGATTTACAATCCTAAACTTAGTCTTATCGATCTGACATGGATAACCGAGGGGCTGATGGATTCTGTGTGATCAATTATGATGGTTTATTTTTTCTTCCGATAGGTCAAGTAGAAGCATTGGCCCCTACCGATGTTCAATCAAGGTCACTTTGAACGAGTGCTAGCTTATGTGGCCGACCAAAAAGAAAAGAGGCATGCTTCCTCCCTAATTGTGTTATGGATGAGAACATGGAGGGCTGTGAAGAATCTCCACTAAGAGAGTAAAAAAAGAGCTAGAAGTACAAAATTGTTTTAAAGAAGCAAACTTGGGAACCGAAAAAGATAAAAGGCTAACATTCATAGTGCTTTATTAGAACCAAATTTCAAGATGGTTTTGATTGAGCTTTTCATAAAGTTTAAATATTGTTTCACCTAGAATGGCATCTCCTGAGTAGGGATTTAATGCAACATCAATTGCCAATAAAAAAGGAGAGCCAACCCTACATAGAACCACCACGAAGGTTTGCTCCTACAGTGGTTGGCAAAATTAAAGAAGAAATAAAAAAAAAAACTTCCCAAAACTAAGTTTATTAGAATAGCACGATACATGGAATGGATATCAAACATTGTGCCAGTTATGAAAAAAAATGAGAAGCTAAGGATTTATGTGGATTTCAGAAACTTGAATTCAGTAAAACCTAAAGACGAATACCCTATGCCAATTGCCGACATGCTAGTGAATTCTGTATTGTGCTACCAAATTTTGATCATTATGGACAACGATTAAGTTCTATAACAAGATTTACATAGTGAAGAATGATGTTATGCCCTTTAGGTTGAAAAATGCAAGAGCCACCCGCCAAAGAGCAATGAATCTGATTATTCATGATATGATCAGCCAATTTATGGAAGTAAATACTGACGACATCATTGTGAAATCAGAAACAAATTTGTAGCATTTGGCTTATCTAAGAAGATATTTTGAAAGGATGAGGCACCATAGTTTCAAAATGAATCCTCTCAAATGTGCCTTTGGAATGTCAGTGGGAAATTTCTTAGGATTTTTAGTCCATAACAAAGACATCAAGATTGAAAGGAACAATGCTAAGGTCATCATTAACAAATTACCACATAAAAGTAAGAAAGAACTACAAAGTTTGCTAAGCAAGATTAACTTTCTAAGATGCATCATCTTGAATGTGTTGGGAAGAGGTTGCCCTAGAAAGCAAGTTGTATTCCCCAATTTAATGTAAATATATTTTAATATTAATAAATAAAGAGTTCATTATGTAAACTTTATTTTCTAACTATTAAGGTTCCTAGATTCCAATAAACTAAGATATATTTACATAAAGGTTATGCAAAAAAGAAGATATGCACCTTTTGGATAAATCTAAAATACTATTTACAATCACTGAATAAAGCTAATCACTTTATTCGATAAAGATTATAGTGTTCAGATTATCTCCATAGAAAGAATGAGAGTCTTTTGTAAGGGAAAGATGAATCTCAAATCATTGAAGTAGTAAATTTTAGGTAATGACACTATTAAATGAATTGGAATAAAGTGAAATATCACGTTCAAGCTAATACTGTTACTTTGAACTTGAACTCGCACACATTGCATTTGCTAGTGGCATAACCGAAATCCTGATGGATTATGGATTCATGTCCATGACCACTGTGATCTTTGTTACTATGGGCATGACCATTGTGTGACATTGGTCAAAACTCTATATGTTGGGATCATAATAGAAGTGAACATTCAGGAACATAAATCTAAGAAATGGAGTTTGTAGCATTACATCACTTTTGGTGATTTCATGAAGACAAGTGACATATCTGAGCCTAGTTAAATGATGAATTAGTTACTCATCATTTCAAGATAATTTTAGAAAGGTTCTAAAAGATTATTTGGTCACTTATTGGATGAAATTTGAGACCAGTGGGCAAAATTGACATAAAGGAAAAAACGGTAATTTTACTTTGTGTCAATATATGGCTACGAGGGTTCACAAATACGAGGATTGCAAATTGAACATTGATCAATGTTCAATATTGACTTCTCATAATTTTAAGAATTATCAAAAGTACAATCATGAGTTTTTAGTGAAATGACTTCATGATTAATAAAATTTGATTATTATAATGAGATTAAAATAATCCCAAATTTATTGGAGCTTGAAATTCCTATGTCCAAACAGATTCCTCACCTAGCTTTGGAGAATTCAATCCACATTAAGTTGGAATAAATTCAAGATGAAGTTAATTGATAGCATTTTACCTAATATTATCTTAGTAATTATTTTTGGTTTAACTACTTTAAATTAATATTTGGCTTGTTCAAATATTTAATTTGAAGAAGTTGATTAAAATAAAATAAATCTCCATTTAATTAAGAATTTTGGCTATAACATTTTATTATGATAAAATTAATTTATTATTTATCCTAATGTTGTTGCAAAGTTTGAATTGTTTAAACTTGTGAAACGACCTCCTCCTCATGTGATGAAGATGCGTATGACCAAAGGAGGGGAATTGGTCTTTGACATAGTCAAATATATTACATCCTAATTGTCCTAATTATTTAAGTGAATAAAGGTTGGAAATTAAAAGAGTTAATTTCTTAGTTAACCAACATTCACTAGGAAACTAAGTAAGTAAAATGAAGTGATTTTATTAAATAAAATTAATTTATTTGAATTTTTAATTCAAGCATAACCAATTAGAAAGTCACAAATATTTTATTTAATTGTCAAATAAAATATGTTATTATTAAAATTAATAATATGATGATAATTAATTGATAAATCATTAGATAATTTGATTATATAATATTCCCCATTAGTAGGCATGTGAATCCCTAATGGTTAGAGAATGGAATTTTTGAATTACATTCAAATGCTCTCACATGACCTAAGGTTAATATACTATATAAATGCAACATCTCCCTTTTATGATCGTACAAGTGAATATTTAAGAGAAGAAGAGTGAACTAGTTGCCCACTTGAGAAAGAGAGAAGAAAACTTTGGGAGAAAATTTTCTCTTAAGGTCAAGAGTGTTATGAGTTTAGAAAAACAATTTGAGTGATTTCAAAATACAATTCCACACGCCACACTAAGAGGAACAAAGAGGAAGACTTTCTAATTTAATTTTGAAATGTATCAATTATTGTTCTTTCATCTTTTGTTTTGTTCTAATCACTATACTTATACACTATAGGTTCTGTGGATTAATGCTTCCCAAAGAATAGGTATGTAAAATTCTTATCTGAGATTAGGAGAGCCAAAATTCAAATAAGGCAAAGCTTGCACTAACCCAAAGGAATGAGAAAAGCAATTCGGCTACACCAGTTAAGTGCTGAGACAAATTGATCCAGGGGGATGACTACAAGATCATGGGACCACTAAGTAGTTAACTTAAACTTAATTTTTATCAATGGGTATATGTTCATCGATAGTAGGTTGTCATTAGAACCATTATGCTCCAAATTCTTGACTAATAAAAGGGTGCATGAAGTTAGGCCAATATTTGGCCAACTCATAAAAGAGCTAAAAACACTCTTTAAAAGCTTTAAATTGATCATCGGCATTAATAGTGAAGTATGTATGTGCAAGTAGATGGCCGTATGTGACAAAATGGGTATTAATATCATAGTTTTCTTCAACTTCATATAAATCACCAAACATAGCTTGGAGCCATAATTGAAAAACCCACAAGGGGCCATGAAAATTCATTGATTTAATATCTTTAGCATGACTATCAACTATGTAGTTAAGGCTGTTCAGAAGGTTCGCCAATACGAATTTTCCCATGGCCAGGTGTCAACCTTTATGCAACATAATCGCCAAAGGAAGGATTCCTTAACAATCCAAAGAGCATGGGGTATACGATGAAACGAAAAATCCAAAATAAAAGGTGATAGGCTCATCGACTGAAACCTCGGTTCTATCAGCACCCCTAAAGTTCTTTATAAAGGGGCCATAAGACGAATTTCACTTTGATATGTTTGACTGAAAGATACCAGCGTCGGCACGGGCTGACATAAGAGAAATAACCTCACTGAAAATACTTAAACTAGTATTGGCTGCTATGTCAAAGAGTGTAGGCCCTCACATACCTATTCTTAAGTGCATAAAATTAGCTGAGTTACACTAGAATTGCAAAGCGGCCCCAATTAGGATATGGTTTGAAAAAACGGAAGCCCTACTTAGCTAGATAGCTTCAAAAATCCCAATGTCTTTCCACAGACATTCATAAATGGGTTTAATCCTCTTCAACCAAGAAATATGATCTTTTGAAGGGTTCGGGAAACCTCAAAGAGGTATTGACTTGGTGAACTAGGGGTAAACCTTTATGTAATCCTTGGTAAAGAGTAAGTGATCTTCAAGGAAAATAGGAAAAATGAAGCAATATCTCTATAACCCTGAAAATAAGATAAACTTGGAAACAAATGACCTAAATAAGCTTCAGGTGATTCAGAAGCAGCCGGAGTATCACTCAAAGTAGGAGTTAGAGCACTGGAGGAAGCCATGGATGAAGATGTAGACGTTGAAGAAGAAAGGGAACTATACTTAAGCACAAATGAAGAAGAAAACAAAGAGGACGAAAAATACATAATGAAAGAGGGGGTTAAAGGAGAATTCTATCATCATTATGCATTTAAGTCCTGGTTCAGTTACAGCGCAAGATTATTAGGCAATGAAAATCAAGAAACCTGGTAATCATATCTCCAGCAGCTTTTTGAAATTTCACAGATAATGAAGCGTTATTTGAAATGATGGGAATGAAGACCGACATTAACATATCAACCTGACTCAAAGCATCGAAGTTGGCTTAAGTGGAAGTGTTGTCTGTCACAACCAAAACAACACTGGGGGCATATAACGGGGCCACCAATTTACATCTGGTGGCAGTTACATGGCTGAATTGGCAGGCAAAGCCACCATATATAGTACGGTTATGGCCTCAAAATTATTGAATCGGTTACCATTGTTCAATGCTACCAAGTTGACTTCCATATAAGAATGGTACTAGTTTTAGTTCAACTTTGGTCTTTACTAAGTGGGCTACCATTTTGAGGACAGGTCTAGTTCCAAGACTACTAATATCACAAGTTGGTTAGGAAAATAGAAACGTGCTAGATAGGAGGAAGATATACGCCACAAAGATATAGGAGATCAAGGGGAAGGAAGTGGAGCCGTGAGATTCAGGGGAGTAACTACTATCAACAACAGATTATAAATACTAGAATGTTCAATAAGGAAGTGGCTTCAATAAAACATCCAAGTTTACACTTTTATGCCTTTTTATGTTTTATACAATTTACTCTTTCAAGCATTGTATACAGAAGGCAGTATATCTTTGAGTTTATTCCCAAAAAATACCAAAAATTGTGAATATTCAATTATTGCACTATCCAGTGAACCTTAGAGGAGTTATCTTGTTCCCTGACCAACACTTAGGATACCTCATGACTGCGAATTTTCCACTATTAACGGGATGAAGTTAGCTACTTTCTCATCTTTCACAACTATCATAACAAATTCTTTCAAGCTATTAATAAATTTTAACTTATTTATTATTTTATTTTAGAATGATTACCACTCATTTCGAAAAGGTTGATAGTGTTATCAAAATATAAGAGAAATATTATTATCAATGATTTAATAGTTCACATGGCACTATGCTCAACTTTTAAGATTGAGGTGAGTTTTATATGTGTGAGTTTGACCCCTATCCCTACTCCTCCCTCCCTTCTTAAGCATTGTCAGATTTGGACCAAATTAAACTAGACAATTTGAACAATTGAATTAAGAACTGGTTCAAACCTAATAATCGTGTTGGGTTCTTTAAAATCAATCAATAACCAATCAATCAATTTTGAAGGAACTGGCTAATTTTGAGTGAACCAATCAAACTAAACCAGGGCTTTATTCACTTAAAAAAATAGTAAATGAGGATTTGAACTTTCAACCTTAAGGAATGAGTGTATTGAACACTAACAACATTATAATATATATGTTAAATATCTTATACAAACTAATAGCTTCAACAAGTGTTCAAGTTCTTCCTCAAGGCTTAAGCATCTTCTTTAGGCTCCAAGGCTTCAACCACCATTGACGCCTTAACGGTATGAACCAGAGAAGCAAAGTTATCAATTTCCATCATGAAGCTTGGGCAGTCTGATATTCGATTTCCCTTAACCCATCAAAGGATAAGCTTGAGCAGGTAATGAGTTCTATCTTGTTTTCTTTCCTCCATTTCTAAGCAAACTTGCCAGTTTCTAATTTTCTTTTGTTGATTTTCATGTTTAGCTTTGATTCTACGTTTCATTTGTTTTGATTTTCTTGGAGTTTCATGAATATTATGTTTCACTAATTTAGGATTTTCATTAGGGATTTTGCTTCTCTGAATTTTGGCTTTGATTTCATTCTTTAGGGGTTTTATTTTGGGGTTTCATTTATCTGGTTTGGGGTTTGGTTCCTCTGGTTTTGGGGTTTCGTTGTGGGTTTTGTTTCTTTAGTTTTGGGATTTGATTTTAGGGTTTTGGTTCTTTGATTCTCACCTCAATTTGAATAACAATCATTTATGAGGTAATTTCTTATTGATTTTCTAATTATTCTTTGGTTCCTTGGGAAAGCAATATCAATTTAATTTGAAGAAATGAATACCCATTGTTTGGACTCGGAATGATTATCTGGCGCCTAAAACTTCTTTTTGTGCCACACATCCTTAAATCCCCTCTCTAAAACTTGTGAAACCAAACCATCTATTGGCAGTTTGATTTGGTTCAGTTCTTGACATCAAGATTTACTAAAACCGATATGAGGTTTGGTTTGATTCAGCTCTTGACCTCAAGATTTACTAAAACTGATCGAACCAAATCGAATCACAATTCTATGTTTGGTTTGGTCTACAATTTAGCTTAATATCGAACCAAACTGCACCATGAACACACATCCAGTCATTATAGCTCATTTTTATTTAGACTTGAGCTTGTTTATATAGGTTTGATTAAAAAAATTATCTAAGCCAAGCCAAACTTAAGCTTGGAGTTTTTTTTATCCAAGTGAAGCTTAAGCATGAATTTAGGCTGTCTAATAAATGTGCCAAGCCTAAATAGCACATATATTTAATGAGTTAAGCCAGAGACAAATAGTGTTTGTCTCGACTACACCTTTCTAGTTTCATTTTATACTAAAACTTAACCTAAATTTTATTAAACTTAGACTCATTTTCTAGTTTTAAAATACTTACATTAACCTCCTTTATAAAAAAAAAAATCAAAAGCATTAACTTATTTTTTGATTATTTGTGGTGCATTAAATTAGGTTCATTGAAAATTTTTAAGAGAAAAAATACATGCATAAGCTTAATTTGCTAAAAATTGTTAATAAAATTGTTTTATATAAATTAAAATTGGAGGGAGTGTAAGTGTAAGTTTTAAATCCCTCAAAAGAAATAAATGTAATTTACTCTAATTATTATCCACACATTTACATCCCTTCCGGATGGAATCTTAATGGATAAAAGTCAAAATTCAGAACCTTAGGCAATAGTTCAAGGGTACATCTCATAATTGAAAAGAGAAAAACTAACCAGAATATAGACAAGAGATGCATAAACGATGGTTCGGTAACGGCCGAGAAAAGAATCGGCGACAAAGCCACCCAGTAGAGGGAGCAACGTTGATGTTCCCGCGAAGATGTTGATGTTTTCTGCTGCCACCACTGTGGACTGCCCCAATGGGCCCGTCAGATAATTTATGAGATTCGACCCGATCCCAAAGTAAGCAAACCTCTCTGCCACTTCGACAACTAAAACGAAATTCTTATAAAAGAAAAGTTTAACGCATGAAAAAATAATTTTTCAGAAATAATTTTTTATATATTTTATATTTTTAAACGATATTTTATAATATTTTAAGATATTAATATAAAATTATTGAATTATCAGAAAAAAAAATAAATTTTATAAAATACCATTCTCACAATATCTTTAAAGTCATCAAAATATAATTATCTATAATTTTTACAATAATTATAACTAAAAAACACTATATTTGAATTCTGGGTTCACTAAGGTGAGAGACTTCAGTCTAGCTAAATCTTGAGACTAAGACTTGAAAAAATGTATTTTCCTAAATGTATAACAATAATGTGGGGATGATCTGTTCACTCTAAAAATGTTATGGCTTTTTAAAAGTTGCTATGCGCTATAGGTCTATGAAAAAAAATACTATATAAACAGTCTAAAAATAACGTTTATAATAAAAAATTATAACTGTCGCTTTTAAGAGTACATAATTAATTAATATAATGTTAATTTTCAAAAGTTATTGTGAACATGTAGATAATAATGGTTATACGCTTAAAATAATTATCTATATATGATCAATAATTATTTGATAATGAGTAAAAAGAACCTTATTTCTATGAAAAATATTAATTATTTGATATGAAAAATATTTTTTCCTTAGTTATATTAAATTAAAATTAAGTACATGCATCAATTAATAAAATCTCAATTAATAAAATCATAATATTGTCAATATATATTTTTAAGATAGTATTAGTCAAAACCATATGAGATATTTGTGTGCTTACGAAAATATATCCAATAGCCACAAAGTTGTGTTTGAGAAAACATAAATATGATAGCGAAAAGAAAAGACATATATAGGTTATAGTGTAAAATTCTAATAGAATACTTGAAATTTAGTTAAGATAAGAAGGTCGAACTTTCAAACTTATAATAGCCACGGAATTATGAAAAGCAATCGATGGGTGCTTGTAATAGTTAAGCTTATCCAATTTGATTTATAGCAAATTCGAGCTCAAACTTTACTGAGTTGAATCAAATTAACACTTATAACTAAACTTGATTCTATATATATTAAATGAGTAAAACTTGAATAATTCATAAATTTTTGCTAATAAATAATATTTTAATGTTGGGCAATAAGTCGAGGTTTGAACTCCTGAAATCAACTAACACTTAAAATTAAAAAAAAAATATCACTTAGCTAATGCTTTTGGATTTGAATAATTCATAATTTTTTTGTTTATAAATAATATATATTTTAACGTCGTGGGATAATTTAAACCTCTAACATTGAAGTCAACTAGTACTTAATACTAAAAAAAATGTCAATTGAGCTAATATTTTTAAACTTCATAAATTAATATAATAAATATAATGTATTGTAATATTTAAAAAAAATTACACACAAATGAAGATATATATTAAATTAACTTAGTTTATTAATAACTTAATTACTAATTATTTTTATTAAAGAATTGACTATTTAGGTTTTTAACTACTTGAGTGTTTGAACTTACTAAACAATATGTTAAGTTGAAACAAATTCAAATTGTAACATGAATTTTACCAATTAAATTCAAGTAACTTAAAAATAACTTAGTTAATTTTGGATTCTGATTCAATCATTTTCTTTTAAGAAAATGATCAATCATATTTCAATTGTAACCATCCTTTTAGATAATCATGATTTATTTAACAAAGTATGAGTATTTTGCTTGTACTTTGTTAATTTGTTCATCATAATCGTCTAAAAGCTAATAGATGATCACAATGAATATAAAATAACCGATAAAAAAATAATTAGATCTAAATTCAAACAAACAAGTTACTTTACCTATAATGAAGGCTGCTGCTCTCCAACAACCGGAGCGGGATCTGAGTGCTGGTTGACCTTTGAAATCAACGACGCCATCTATGGTGTCCAACAGCAGCGGAGTTTCGGTAGAGGTGGCCATGCAAATGGAGGGCTCCGCCGTGAACCGGCTCCCGGCCAACTTTTACTTCCTGGTTTATCAGGAAAATGCCCTCAGGAAACAATGTTTAGTGGGTTCACATGTAGACAGTGGTGCATTCTTCGGTACCTTGGTCGTATAAAAAAAATGAAAACATGCACGTGTTAACGTGCTCCAAAACTTATTGAAATTTGTACATGTTAACTAAAGAGTACGATGATGTCAGTACCTCATGTGACTTGGTAACTTTTCTCTTTTCCTCTAACATTGGCTTTGACTGTTGACTCTTCTGATAATTGTGTCAAGCATGCATAGAGATGGTTGCTGGACGCAACAATTTATTTATTTTTCTTGATGGGGTTTAAATTTTTTTATTTAGATATACTTTTGATTTCTTGAATATTGTGAAGTTTTAATTTGGTTTCTATGTTTTTAATTTAAATAATATTATTTTTTTATATTTTAAAAAGTTTTAATTAAATCTTTTTATCATATTTTATTTATAAAATAATAATCTTATAATTAATTAACACATGTAATTATTTTATTATTTTATATGATACAAATAGATAGTCAGGTCATGTGAGATAGAGATGAATTCACCTTTCCCATCTTATTTTTTTATGCTTTTCAGCATAATTTCAATTGATTTATTAAAGTATCACTCAACATGAACAACAATAGGTCAAAGTATGTTAATTAATTTCAATGTTATCATTTTTTTTGTAAATGGACAAAAATATAATTGATTGTCATGTCCCAATTTAGGACACGTGACCGGCGTAGGGAATTACCCCTCAGGTAATTTCCTACCAGCCTAAAATACCAATGCATTAATTATCATTCAAAATCATCCTTAAATAAGCAATAAAGCTGAAATGCCATTTTAAAAGAATAATAGAAAAATAATCTAAGTTAAAATTTTATTGAAAATTTTGACAGAATTTCTCCTGAAATATGGACTATCCCAGAGTACAATATGCTAAAACTACAGGTGGACATGCCCACCATTCAACCAGAAGCCTCAGTGGCTTATCAGAAAAGCAGTAAAAGTCCATCATGTACTGTATATCCAAACTACACAGAATTATGCAATTTAACTTACAAACCATGAAAATAAATTAAAATACAATTAAACCTATCCAACACTGTTCACAATCCTCAAATAACTTCTAATACTACTATTCAGGATGATTTCCTACCAAATCAATCAACAGGTTCAAAAGGTGCAGGCAGAGCTGAAAGTGAATTCTCAATCTGCGGATTTGAAAATGTAAAGTGAGGGGTGAGTCCACTGACTCAGTGAATGGAAAACAAACTTACAGATTGATACATAAAACCCATCCTATGATGTGCATTACCGCTAAAATACTGTGAAATCTCATTTTTTGTACTATTAAACATAGCAAGCACCTAATGCACATTACATTCAGGAAAGAAAACAATTCTTA
>JASKGM010066204.1:0-16886 GCA_034509205.1 Ceratonia siliqua
AAAAAAAAAAAAAAAAAAAAAAAAAAAAAAAAAAAATATATATATATATATATATATATATATATATATATATTATGAGTATGAGACTGATTGGGTATTATAATATCCAAACTCAAACTCATAAATATTCTCAAAAATTACTTAGAACCAAACACAAACTTATTTTTTTATCTTCATACTCAGGCCTAAAGGATAAATTTTGCAGGTATATGAATAAAATGACTATCCTAATTGGGAAAGGATATTACACCCTTGTGTTTATCTTTCTTTAAATCTTTATATTCTCTTCAAAGAATCCTCATCTCATTATTACTATTTATAGAAGTGATTTTTGTAGAAAGTTTTTTCTTTTTTATTTTCAAAAAAATCGAAAATTTCATGGGAAGCATTATATATTGATTTCTTTCTTTTTCTCCATGTATTCAAACTGACTTGCATGTGTGGCCTCATTACTATAATAAGTGAATGTTATTTTTCTAATAAATTCAAAATGGTAAGAACTAAACATGCAAATCTTGTAGTACAAAATTTAAATATACTTCAAAAAAATTTTAAATACTCTTACTTGAGACTTTTGAGTATAGTTATCAAAATGGGTTGGGTAAGTTGAATTTAGAATTGTATAGCTCGCCTATTAACATTTTATTTATTCACTTAAAAAAAAGCTTGAATTGTGGCTATTAAAAATTGAACTCAAGTTTTTATAAAAATAAAATAAAACTTTTATCATTAGATTACAATCTTTAAATAGTATTAAAAAATAGATTTTAGTATATATAATGTATAGTTAATGGCCAATCGGCCTCTATTCCAACTCTACTTTTGAGATGAAGTATTCAATCATTAATGTGCTCTTTTGTTTAATGATAATTGTTGACAAGGATAAAACAAGATAAGTTTACATTTTCTTTTTTTATTTTAAAATTATTAAAAAAAACTTCAATATTTTTGAAAATTTATTAAATAAATTGATAAAAGTATATGGCGGTTGATACCCTACATTCCATCCTCCCTTACTTTTGGGAGTTTTTGGTTTTTCATTTTTTTAATTAATAAAATATTTTTTATATCATATATATTTTTGAGAATTTTTTAAAATATTTTTTAATTTTTTTAGAATTTTTTATTTAAAAATATTAGTCTAAAAACTATTATTAAATAAATAGTATACAAAGCAAAAAATTCCATAACATTTCAAAAAAAATATAACATAATAAATAATCCATTAATTCTAAAAAATAAAAAAAATCAAAATCCTCCAAAAAATTAGGAGGAATGTACCATTGTAGGGTAGCACTCCTTAAAGAATATAAACCTAGTTGTGATACAAAAGAATGGATGGAGATCTCCTCCTTTTTCATAAGGAAAAGGATAATCCTTTTCTCTTCATCTGGGCCGTCCAAATTTTTGGACGGCTTAGATCATACCACATAACTTAATTAACTTTAATTAAAAAAATTTGTAAAAAATATTTCCCCCATTTCCCATTTAGTTCCGCATTCTTTCTCCCTACAAAATCGACTTCTCTCTCCCCATTGCATTTTCGTCTTCACCCTTTCCCTCTTACATTTCTCTCATTTCATCTTCTGATCATTGCTACCGGTAGCCTCCTTTCCTCTTTCAAAGATGCTACATTCGTAGATCTCGAGGGAACACCCGCCAGAGACGGTGGTGGTGACGACGGAAGTGGTGACGAGGGGCTAACGGGCATAGGCGAAGGGCGTGCAAGTAGCTCCTGCGGAGCCCTAGAGAGAGTGAAAGGAAGAGGACGCAATTTTGACTTGGCTCGTGAGCAAGTTCTGTGCCAGAAATTGGAGCTTAATCTCTTGTCGAATTACAAGACAATCTGGCAAATCTTGCCAACTCTGGTGGTGTAATTAGCTCGACCCAACTTTCAATTGAAAGCCCTTCACTGATATAGTAGTTTTCTTGATTCAATTTTCCTGATTTCTGACTTTTTTTTTTCAAACTTCTTTTGAAACATTGGCAACTAAATTTGAGTGCTTTGGGGTGATTACCTAGTTAATGGTTTTGTTCAGGCTACAAGTTAATCGTACTTAAAAGATCTTTTGAATTTAAAAATTTTAAATTGAGCTTTAGAGTTTAGGGATCATAATGTAGTATGGAAACTCGATGATAACATAAGGATTGTAGAATGAATGATCCAATGTAAAGTTTTAGGGGCATTCTGCAAACATAAGATCATATTCAATAAGGAAAAAAAAAAACTAGCTTAAGTAACACTTTGAATGCTGGTAGGATATAATATTATGTGGGATTTTTAAAGCACAATGCCTCATGATTAATTTATCACTTCAGATGGGATAGCTATACTGAATTTACAAGGACATTTGGGATAACTGAGAATTGATTTGCTAGTTCCCCGTATAAGATTGATATACAATATCATTCCTCAATGACTCAGAACTTTCAATTAGCTGTTTATTAATCATTTTATCAGGATGATAATTCTTTGTGATGGTAGGTAAGGTATGATAGCTTTTCTTACTGATTTCCATACTTCTTTATGTAGTGGAGTTGTTAATTGGCAAAGGAGTCTGATGACTTGCACCACTTTGGCCAAGTGGACCCTTGAGTTTGGGTGAGTCTTGGAATCACATAAATCGTTTATTGCATGCAGATTTTTGGAGCTGCTTATCTTGGACCATTTGGACATTCTTTCATATAATATTGGATAAAATTTTCATAGGGAAGAAAGATTCAAAAATTTTCACAGGGAAGAAAGATGCTTCCTGCCATGTATGAGGATCAAGCCACTTTCATAGTTCTGATCCTTAATTGCTTTCATTTTTCACATATGTTGATAATGAAAACCAATAACTTCTTCTAGAATTTATATTTTAAGATATACCTTTACCAAGTTTATGAGATCAAAGAAGCTTAATGCTATTCATCAATCTTGAAATGAAATGATAATTTAAATGAGCCATGATACAAATATGGTACCATTTATGCAATATGGTAGTGATAGCAGTTGGAGATTTTTCTGTTACACTGGTTTTATTGGTATTTCACTTAAATAAGAGGTAGAAGATCTTGACTTATGCTTCCCACAAGAATCACCCTGTTATACCAATGTAAATTCAGGAATTCGATTATTAGCATGAGAAAACATGAAAAAATTGATTATCAATATGCTTGCATGAATTTTGAGAGGTTCATATAGGGTGCACAGGATCATCAGCTCACTTTGCTGATGATCCTATGCATCCACATTATTATTATGATCCCAAGTAATCATGCAATAAATTAATATGATGGTACAACAATACTCACATAATGGTACAAGTATATATACTACAGTTTATCACAGGATGGTACAAACCATATTTTATAAATAGAGATTCACAATATGTTACAAACCATATTCACATAATGGTACAATTATATATCTGAGAAGAATACAAAAATCAGTTAAACAATTTTGTGCTCTCTTCCACTTTCTGAATATTCCTTCTCCCTGGATTCAGTAACTCTCAAGGAAGTGCTGAAAGGCTCCTTACCTTCATCTCCACTTGTAGAGTAGGACTTTATTGAATTACTACATTAGTTCTATGAACCTCACCTTCATATCCAATTGTAATGTCATTCGTTACAATAGTAGTTAATTCAACCAAAACTGGTTTAACTTCAAAATGTGTCCCTCTCGCTAATGGTAGTTGTAGCAAACTCACATTGGTAAACTGCAACATACACATAATGACAGTCCAAACCATCCTCAGCAAATGGCTCTTTCTGTTCTGCAACAATTGAAGCATTTAAGTCCTCAAACTACATTTCTCAATTTTTTTTTGCTCAAATAATCAATGAATTTTCCATCAGTTATCGATAAATAGTGAATTGAAGAGATTAGAAGATGAATTCCTATTGTTGGTCTCATCAAAGAAACCTTCAGTAGCATTTTGCCTTATATCTTTACGCTCTTCAACAACACAAGCTTTTATTTCGGTGCAGTAATTTCGTCGAGCTTGTTTTACAGGTTTCCCAGCCACAACAAATTTGTTTCCATCCCAAGATCTTTCAGTAAAACCTGCCAAGACTAATGAAAATCATAGTTCAGAAATTACAATTTTGTATAAATACATGAAAACCATTTGGAACTAATTTCATGATGAATGTGCATTAAATTAAGAAAAACGGTGAAGTTGGAGTAGTTTATTTGATTGCTTTGTTCAATGTGTAAAAACTTCATATATTCCTTTATCAGAAGAAAATGTTCAGAGTTGAAAACTTGAAATAATATTTACCCTTGCAATTATATCAAATATATCAATTGTTACATACAGCATGTATATGTCAAAGAAGATACCTACAGTGAATAAGTGACATTCATTGAGAAATCTCAGCAAGTACTAGCAGAAGTATTAGAGCACACAAGTTATATATGTAGTACAAAGGTTCCCAAAATATCTTGAAGCAGCTATTAACCAATGGGCTCAAATACACTAGGCCGATTATGAGCAAACAACATATTGGTCTTCGGTTAAGATATAAATAAAATTTTTAATTGGATAAGAAAATATTTATAAATCTTATAAAGAATATTATGAAAGCTCGCAGATTCAAGGGGAATAAAAAGAATGTCATCAAAAACTTGAAAAAAATACAATTATATGAGACACACAAGATGGGTAATCAACAAATCATATCAATCATGCAGCAGGGCAAACATTACTCGACAATAAGCATCTGTATAACATCATGTGATACTTCAATAGAAATGGAAAGAGAATACCTCGTTTCCGAGAAGGAAAGTCGTGGTTTTCTTGAAGGGATGCTTATCCACAGGTGCGTAACCTCTATAATCTCCACCCACAAATATCACAGTCTTTCTCTTTTAAGAGTAATCATTGACCCAAATTCTTCTCCACCCCGCCAACATTAACCACCCGTCGGCCTTGATCAATTGGGTCAGCCTCTGGAGCTGTAGTCTCGGTTGCAAAAGTCGAAGAAACCGATGGTTGAAAGAAGAAAACCAGTTACGACAAATGAAAAATGAAAAATGGGAGATGAAGAAGAGAGCACCGATGATTATGGTTACCGACGATGATGGCTACCGGCGGTGGTACTTCAAAGTGGCGGACAATGAAGTGGAAGAGAGACGAAATGAGAGGGTATAGGAACGAAGTGGAACAAATTAGGGGGGGAATTTTTTTAATTAAAGTTAATTAAATAACGTGGCATGATCTGGGTCATCCAAGGTTTTGGACGGCCCAGATGAAGAGAAAATGATTCTCCTTTCCCTTAGGAAAAAGGAGGGGATCCATATCCCAAAAGAATGCCTATGTATGGATGCATTCTCTCTCTCTCTCTCTCTCTCTCTCTCTCTCTCTCTCATTTAATATTTGTTTCTTTTATGGTTGTTCTTTTTCAGAAATATAAAGAGAAGGTTTTATTATATATAATTTTTTCATTTTTTATATACTATGATAAAAGAATTAAAGAGGCATAATTATATTTTTAGTTAATTATAATTTTAGTCTTTCTAATTTTATCATAAATAATATGATCTCTTAGTTCATCAAAGTTACATTAAAGTTGTAATTTTATTTCTTTTAAATTCATTATGAGGAAAGGAAATTATAACTTTGATGAGATTATAAAGATCATATTGTTTAAGATAAAATTAAGAAAACTAAAATTATAATTTTTATAAATTAAGAGGACTAAAAGTATAATTAAATTAATTAAATAATATTAAAAAAATATATGTATGAAATATATTAAAATATTTGAAGATTAAAAGGCTTTTTACCTTAAACCTATGTATATTTTTTTATTCGTTTTATAGAATAGAATTAGTCCACATCTTTTACCTCATTTACATTTTGTAAATTTTTTAATACATTAAATTAGCCTCTCCTTCCAATCTTAACTATGTAATTTTTTACTCTCACTATAAAAAAATGTTTTCACTAGATTTAACAAAATAAATAAAAACACACACAAATTCACTGGAATTTTTGAAGTGCCGTTGGGACAAATTTTTATTAGTGACACTTTTGTTGTGCTTAATTTTCCTCATTGTTTTGGACTATCATAATATTGAAAAATTAAATATGTCATAAATATTTTTAACACAATTATTTTTTAAAATTTAAAAATAAATTACATATAAAACATAAATAATAGTGGTACGAAAATAGGTAGCAGTAGAAATATTTCCATTGTTTTGAGGCTGAAACTCCTCACAAACAGAGCTAAATTCCAAAAGGAATTGTTATGTTACAGTAATAAAAGTTGTGCTGTCTTATCTCTTATTTTATATATTTTTTATTTTTGATATATTTTTTAAAATTTTTAAATTTTTTTTAAATATATAATATAAAAAATAATTTATTAATAAAAAAAAGGTAGAAAGATGTGCTCCTACAACATACCACAGCCACCCAAGAAAAATGGGCAAGTAAGATATAAAAGTGGAGTTTTTCAGTATTTCTAATTTTCTATTTTATTTTATCTGAGCCACAAACGAGCTCCTTCGTGGCGATCTCAGGTTCTCTTCGAGAGTTCTAGTAAACATTGGCTACTGATAAAAGCACCCGGGTATTCTGCTTCACCCAGAAAGTGAATCAGATATTCCTTCCTTTCTTTTTTATTTTTTAATAGAAGATATTCCTTCCTTTCTCTAGACTACTCTTCTGTACATTTCCTTAATATTTTGAAAAAAAATGGCCAAATTCACCCTTAGAACAGATAACTTGTGCTTTCTTTCACACAGAACAAATTCACACAACCCAGTTTGCAAAAGCTCTCTCAAACGCTTTCAGTTGCACCAGTTACCTTCAAAACATCACCTAAGGTTTAGAATTCTATCTAGCACTCAACAAAATGTCGAAGAAAGCGAGAGAATTGCCAAGGTTCTCACTGGACTTCGAGTCGACGAGGTGGAGCAGAAGGCTCCAGTTTCGGATGCTGAGCGCCCGTCGGGAGCTCAAAATGGGTCTACCATGGGTTCTGATGGGCATTGGCCACCTTGGAAGAATCTTCCCCAAAGATATAAGCTTATCGGCACGACATCGCTGGCATTCGTTATCTGCAACATGGATAAGGTTGTTATTTTATTTGTATTTCTATTTTGTAATTCCTAGATGACAGTGAGATGAAACTAGATGCATTAAGATAAACAATTATTTTACATTCCTTCTCGCTTTTCTTAAAATCAAAGCAATGAATTTTGGGAGCACCATTCTCATTTGATTTTGTTTTTCTTCTTTCTTTCAAGATTCCTTAGTTTAGTTTAGTTTGCTAAGGCAAATTGGATTACTGGCTTCTCCCTCTATGACGGGTTCACTTGGAAGAGGTTATGTACAGTCAGTGTTAACTGGAATCGTCATAAGTAGAGTACGAAAAGAGTTGCTTAGTTAGCATTTGTTTATGGAATGTGACTTTTATTATTTATTTACATAATTGGGCAGGTCAACTTGAGTGTTGCTATAATTCCAATGTCGCATCAATTTGGGTGGAATTCGTCAGCGGCTGGATTGGTTCAATCGTCATTCTTCTGGGGCTATGCATTGAGTCAATTGCCTGGGGGTTGGCTAGCCAAGATATTTGGTGGGAGGTTAGTTTCCAGCGGCAAGACAAATTTCTTCTTTCTTGAACTGGCTTGCCACCCGCTTCCACAAAGATTTCTCTCTTTTATAGTCTAGAATCTTAACTGGTGCAGGGCTTATTTACAAACTAAAAATATTAACTAAGTTTATAAACTCAAGGAATTGATGGTGCACATACTTGTGGGCTTTGTGTGCTTATTTACAGTAACAATCTTGTCTGGGGCCAAGGAGGTTGTCATTTAGGAATATATGGAACCTTCGGGATGGCATATAATATCTTCTAAATAGAGGTTATAAATTATGGACTGGCAATTTTGGATGTGCTATGATGGAATAACAATCAAAGAAATTTTCTTTGGCAGGGATATAACACCTAATTTGGTGAATCCTGCTTCTGGACACAAATGTTAGATAGAACTCAGCCAGATTTTTTAGTTTCAAATATCATGAAGGCGTGTGTGTGAAATATTGGGATGGAAGGCAAACATGGGTGAAAATGTAAGGATTAGTTGTTAGAATTAGGAACTTAGAGACATGATTAAAGAGACGATTGGGGTTGTAAAAAATGATAAAAGAATTTCAAGATGATCTACTACCATGAATTGTTAGCAAAGAACGAAAGCAAGATAGAGCCCTGAAAAGCACCTTGCTCTTGATATTCTATGGTGAAATCTGGATAGGAAATGGGGAAAACTTAAATATAAAATCTTCAAGCAAAATAAAGCCTTGTTGTTTGTATCAAAAATTAGAAACTGGATAGTGATATTGATATAAAATTTCTGCCCTGGAATTTAGATAAAGTTCCAAATTTTCTCCTGCAGATTAAATTAAAACTGCCAATGCTGATTACCTTTCAAAGCACAAACATAATCTCTTTTCCATCCTGCATTTTTCTTGGTTATAGAAAATTTGAGATCTAGCTTTGGCGAATAGACTGTAGAAGTATGAGAGTTACAGAACTGGAACTAGCATTAATTCCTACTTTAATTTTGAGGAAGAAAAGCTGGTTAAAAAATGTATATTCTCCATTAGAACTCTAAGTTTGAACAATGAAATCAATGGTTGGACCAATATTGGAAAGAATCTTATCTTTGAATTGCCTAGCAACCCATAGACACTTCACCATGCAATCTCTGCATGCACAGAGGAAGTTCAAGAATCTCTTTCAATATGCAAAGAGGAGTGAGATAAAACAAACATGCAGCTTGTCTCACTCTTAAGAACTAAATCTGCTCTTAAGAAGTCTCAATTCTGGAAAACTTCTTTAGGTTTCTTAGGTGGTATTTTCTTTCACTTGATAGGAGTCAGACTTATTCTTTTCCTAGTACGACCCTTTTTTTCAATTATTCAACTGCTAGATTAATAGGTATAAAATCATAGAACGTCAAGACGTAATCTTAAACAAATTGTCAATTAATTACTATTGCATCTCATGATTTGAGCAGTACGATGAATTGTACAGTCATATATACTTAAACCTTTCGAAAGTGGTCTTTTTCATCCGTTAAGCCCATTGTTAGCATTATTTTTGTTTGATGCCCTTTTCCTCATAGAGTTTGCAACCTGATGAAGTCACAATTATGTTCCTTAGAGAAAGATGCATGATTAAATTGAGAAGTTTAAAAGAAGATGGGGAGTATCATACTAGATACTTAATCAGTTAATCCAATCTTTGTTTAAACATCTTTAATCTGTTCTAGACGAACAAATCTAAAAATTGACTTCCTTCGATAAAATGCCAGTCAACTGAACCAATCACATGTTGGAGTAATGAAGAAAGAGATGGTAATTAGACAATCACCTTATTCAGACTTGCTATAATTTACATGCATCTGAAATATTTCAGTTTGGTTTTTGTTAGGATGTCATTGCAAGGTATGGGACTTGGAGTTCCACATCTGTAGTATGGGGCTATTGGTGTGGGGCTTTTATAACCCTTGGGCATCCTCCTCTCATGAGCTAGCTTTTGAGGGTGAGTTCTACCCAAGGATTCTATCAATTGTATCAGAGTTGTTTGGTCCTAGGTAGCGGCGGTAGTACTTGGAGTCCCACATCGGTATTGTGGGCTACTGGTGTGAGGCTTATCTAACCCTTGGGCACCCTCCCCTCATGAGCTAGCTTTTGGGAATGAGCTCTACCCAAGGGTTCTTATCAGTTTTTGGGCTTATGATGTTACATTTTCATCTTCTTTTTGTTTCAGAAAAGTTCTCAAGATTGGGGTATTGACCTGGTCAGTGGCTACAGCTCTTGTTCCTATTCTTGTTGGATATATGCCTGGATTAGTCTTGTCAAGGGTTTTGGTTCGTAGGTTTCCTTCTAAACTCTCTTTTTTTAGTGCATGCTTTTTTCTTTATATTGCACATTTAGTGTTTATATATGTGCATGAATCCTTGATTGGCCTTGTAGAGTGTCATAGTGTCATTATATTTATTTTTCCACTTGATTTTCTATTTACTATAATTGGTTCTACTTATAGTTTCTATGGGCTAATTGCTGTTCAACACTTTGAATTGCATTTATTTTTCTTTTCAACATTATTCATTATTTCCATTCTATTACATATATAGGTTGGGATAGGAGAAGGTGTTTCACCATCTGCCGCTACTGATCTCATTGCCAGGCATGTAAACATCAATATTCTTCTAGAAGCAATATACATTTTTGGTTATAATTGATGCTTTGGTTAGTTAGTCCTTCTTTTTATTTGATTTATGATTTATTTTCTGAGTCCTTTTCTATTTGGCATGTTGTTTATAAGATCACTTTCCTATATACAACAACTATTGAAGTATTGATATTTTCTCACGTAGAAGATGTCCTTATGGAAAAAGAATAAACTTTCCATTGGAGATATTAATCAAAAGTAGAATAGAAAGAAATACAGGACCCTAAGAAGAATTGTTTGGAGCTGGACAAGAAGTTTCAAACAGTTTACTCCCCTTTCCACCACACCCCTCCCTGGAAAACAAAATCTTACCTTAGTGTTATTGCTAGGCGAGAACATTGCTTTCTCATTATTGAGGCTATTCTGTACCAAAAGAAATCCATGCGCAAACTGAGTGAAGAAAATGAGAAAATTCATTATTTGGTAATCTCAAACTTCTGTGTGAAATGATTTGTTGCTTCCTAGGCCAACTATTTGTTTAGTCAAACTTAGGTATATTTTCTTTTTGGTCTCTTCTTGATCTTGGTCACTGGTCTTTAAGTTTTTACAAAAAGGAGTGGTTTTGACAAGTATTTTATTTTATGTTGCAATGTTTAATATTTCTCACCCATTTAATAAATATGATTCATCACAATGTGCAGATCAATACCATTGGAAGAGCGCTCACGGGCAGTAGCGTTTGTATTTGGTGGCTTGAGTGTAGGAAGTGTTATGGGGTTTGTATTTTCTGGCATGTAGTCACGTGTAGATAGGAAAAATATCAAACAGATTTTTAATGCTCTTTGTCTTTTATTTCTTTGTCTACATTCACCTTTAACACTGTAATAGCTTTCAGGCTTCTTTTTGCTCCTCCCCTTATCCAGAATTTTGGCTGGGAATCAGTATTCTACATATTTGCAGTTTTAGGGATTGCTTGGTAAGTAGTAATGACTAATCACTTATGGTTTTCCTTACACCTGTTGGTTCAAAGTATCAAAATTCTATGTAATTTGATGAACATTTTACTTGTGTTATTGCCATACATTTTGAAGGTTTTCGGGATTTCAAGTTCTTGAAGAAGGAGGAGCACATTCAACTGCTGAATCTATTTCATGTGAGCACACAATCTGCTTACAACCTTTTATGCTTTATCAATGTTAAGCTAAAACGTAGCTTAGACTCATGAATCCAAAATGCCTTTCTCATTGAAGAAGCGTAAACTTTTATGCTGCATGCCATGGGATGCTGGAGTTGATTTTGATTAAAAACTCATCCTTACTGCCTGCCTCCTAATGTGATAGAGGCATCACTTTTGCTTTTGCCTCCACTACCACTGCTTGAAAACAATAGTTGATACACCACCTGCGTAAACTTGTCTACTGTTGCTGCTATTTTTTTTAATCCCAATCCTTGTGGCCACCACATACATCTCTTGGTAGGTTCTTTGCCATAATCGTCATTCACTAGCACTTCAGTGTTCCCTCTAGCATTTTGCTCACATAAGCCACCGATATAATTATTCTGAGTTATTCTCTCCTGTACTTCTACAGTTATGCATGTGGTAATAAGTAAATATTAGTGGTTTTCAGCACTATGACATGTAAATAAAATTTTGCAGTATATAATTGGACTTCTCATCATCTATACTTTAGGAATTATAAATTATATATGAAGAAATTTTTTGTTAATACACCATTTCTTCATGTCTTATGTATTCAAGGTAGCCCACATGTTCATTGAGGTGCATAGAAAAATTGCCTTTGCTGTTCAGTTCGAGTCTTGCTTTCATTTGTTTGTTTACTTATGGTTTAAATGGTTATTTTTCACTTTTTTTGCCCTTGATTTTCTCAGCGGCCCAAGGTGTTACCATAACACAATCATCAAATAACTCTCTAAAAGAATTGAATGAGTCTTGGAAGGTATGAGTCAGTAATTTATATGAGATTTATTTTTGGTGCTTATTCTTTTGTGTCTTCTTGGAAGGGAGAATGATTTAGCAGCACTCCGCTGCTTATTTGGCTCGAATTCAGATTTGCTAATATGATTCAATCATTTGATTGATAATAAGTAGCTTGTCCACCTTTACTTTTTCCTCTTGTTATTACTGATTGGGGAAGAAAATATCTCGCGCTTGAACTGCAGAACAGCAGGAACTTTTTCATCCAGATATACGTTATTCTTTTTACCTTTTTTCCTAAAAAAAGAAGGAAAAAAAAACTTTATATTGGGTGACGTCCTTCCTTTGTTGAGTCAGCACTTACAATATCCACAATGGACCTTTATTTCATTTCTTGTTCTCAAAATATAGGATGTACCATGGAAGGCTTTTTTCCGAAGTCAAGCTGTATGGGCAATGATATATACTCATTTCTGTGGTAGCTGGGGTCACTACACCTGTCTTTCGTGGCTTCCCACATATTTTAGGTACCTTGTGAGCATCTACTACTTCACCTGTGTTTCTACTTTTTGCTATGTCTTACAATTATGGTTCAAAGTTGTTGGGAAGTTATTGAAAACTTTGTGCATTAACAATTTGATTCGTTTATAATTTTTTTCTTCTCATTTGAACCTTACTTATTGATGACATGTTTTTAAGTATGGGAGTTTTGTTGAATATATTTTCATAAATACAATAAAATATATAAAAGCTGGAATCACTTTTTCTTACCAAAGTTTTAGATGATAAGCTATTCAATGCACTTTAGTATGTTACATTTCGGTAATACTATTATGAAACTTGTAGGGCTTTGCTGTTTGTTGAAGAGAAAGAGAAATAATGGAAAAGCCTGATCTCATTAGACAGGTGATCATGTATATATAATAGAAAAAGGAAATACAATCTAATAAAGATACTGAGACTAAAAGACTAAAATACCCTTACTAATATAGCTTAGATACTCTTAACACTCTCCCTCAAGCTGGAGCATATATATCAATCATGCCCAGCTTGTTACATATGTATTTGACCCGATTCCCATTAAGAGCCTTCGTGAAGACGTCAGCTAATTGTTCACTAGTCCTGACATGACTAGTAGATATTAGTCCTTGCTGAATCTTCTCTCGAATAAAGTGGCAGTCGGCTTCAATATGCTTCGTTCTTTCATGAAAGACAGGAGCATATATATCACTCATGCCAGCTTGTTACGTATGTATTTGACCTGATTCTCATTAAGAGCCTTCGTGAAGACGTCAGTTAATTGTTCATTAGTCTTGACATAACTAGTAGATATTAGTTCTTGCTGAATCTTCTCTCAAAAAAAGTGGTAGCCGCCTTTAATATGCTTCGTTCTCTCATGAAAGATAGGATTAGACGTGATATGAAGCGCTGCTTGATTGTCACACCAGAGCTTCATAGGTGCAGAAGTGTGGAAACTAACCTCACCTAACAATTGAGATACCCACATGAGCTCACAGGTTACTTAAGCCATGGCTCGATACTCAGACTCTGCACTCGACCTTGCTGCCACATTCTGCTTCTTGCTCTTTCAAGACACAAGATTTCCTCCAATAATAACACAATACCCAGATGTGGACCATCTATCTATGGGGGAACCTGCTCAATCAGCATCTAAATAGCCTTCAACCTGACAATGTTCATGATCACCATAAAGAATCCCATGGCCTGGCGTACCTTTTAAGTACCGAAGTATATTTTGAACTGCATCCCAGTGATCAATACGAGGAGAAGACATAAAGTGGCTCACTACACTTACTGCAAATGAGATATCTGGACGAGTCACCGTAAGGTAATTAAGCTTTCCTACCATTCTTCTATACCTTTCAAGGTTAGATAGTAACTCTCCACCATCAACTGTAAGTTTCAAGTTGGGAAACATGGGGGTTTCACATGGTTTGGCTCCAAGTAGACCCGTCTCACTCAAAATATCTAGGATATATTTGAATTGACATAGAAATTCCCAAAAAACATTTTAAGTGCCCCAAGTCTTTGGTCTGAAATTTGTATTGAAGAAAGTTCTTTAGGGCAGAGATGCCACTACTGTCACTTCCTGTTATCACAATATCATCAACATATACAACCATTAGGATGCAACCACCACTAAATTGCCGATAGAAAACAGAGTGATCATAACTACTCTGTTGCAAACTGAACTCAAGGACCACGTCACTTAACCTCCCAAACCATGCTCGAGGAGATTGCTTTAGTTCGTATAATGACTTCGGGAGTCGACATACTTTCCCACTCTCCCCCTGAGCAACAAACCTAGGTGGTTGCGCCATATAGACTCCTTCCTATAAATCACCATGCAGGAAGGCATTCTTAACATCCAACTGATAAAGAGGCCAATGAGAGGAGGCTACTTGAGAGATAAAAAGACGAACATATGCTATTTTCGCAACAGGAGAGAATGTCTCCAAATAATCAACCCCATATCTCTCGGCATATCCTTTGGTTACTAACCGAGCTTTAAGACAAGCAATGAAACCATCAGGATTAACCTTGACTGTGTAAACCCACTTACACCCACCTACCTGTTTCCCAGGAGGGAGAGAAACAAGTTCCCATGTGTTATTGTGATCAAGGGCCAACATTTTCTCCTTCATTACTTCAATCCAACCATCATGAGAAAGTGTCTCCCTCACGATTTTAAGAACAGACACAGAGTTTAGGGAGGCCACAAAAGTCTGAGAGACAGGAGAAAGGTGGTCATAGTAAACAAAAGACAAGATAGGGTAGGTACAGGAACGTTTACCTTTTCGCAGGGCAATGGGAAGATCAAGAGACGGATCCGGAGATGAGGAAAGTGGTAGTGCCTATGAGTCAGGCGTCTCCAAAGGAACGACCGATACATTCTGGAGTGGCGGAGCTAAGGGCGGCTCTAGGGCAAGAGATCTGTGGGAATAAACATGGGTAATAGGAGGGTAGGGGAGTGTAGGTGGAGCATCGGATGGTGAGTGAGCACAATAGATCAAGAAATCATCTTCAGAGGCATATGACACAGGAGTCTTTGACTGGAAAGGGGTAGTCTCCAAAAAGGTGACATCAGCAGACACGACAAAAGCTAGCTCATTGGTGGGACGAACCACCTTAGGTAGAACTCACCCCAAAAGTTAACTCATTGGTGGGAGGGTGCTCAACGGATTAAATACCTCACTTAACCAATCTACCCAGGCAATGTGGGACTTCTAACACTCCCCCTCACGATGGAAGAGTGCACCCACGATGGAGAACGTCTCCAATGCTTGGCATAGACTACTGAGCCTTGGTTCTGATACCATGTTGATGTTGTGCCATAAAAGAAGTAAAAGAAGAGGAGAAAAACTCAGTGGCATTATCATTGCGTAAAACTTTGATAGTAATATTAAACTGATTTTGAACTTCAAAACAAAAAAAAGAAAACAGAGAACACTTCTGAACGATTTTTTATTAAATATAACCAAGTTGCATGAGAATAATCATTAACAAAAGTAACGAAATATCGAAAATCAGTTTTAGACAAGATAAGGACCCCAAGCATCAGAATGAACAACAACAAAAAGGGACGTAGCCTGTTTATTGACTCTCAAACGATAAGACAGACGACAATGTTTAGCATATTGACAGGACTCACGGTCTATCCTAGACACAAAACTGACACTAGAACATAACTGCTTCAAACTTTGTAGAGAGAGATGACCTAAACGACAATGGTGATCCGATGAGGACAAGGTACTGGGACAGGCAACTAAGCTGGGAACCGAAGGAGGTGTGCACTCCAAGACATACAAACCGTTTGACTCGCGCCCTCTACTAATAATCCGCCTCGTCCTAAGATCTTGAAAAACACAGTGGTAAAAAAAAAATGCAATGCTGCAATTTAAGGCTTTGGTATTTTGCTAACAGACATTAAATTGAATGAGAATTTGGATAAGTATAGCACAGTAGATAAGGGTATGGAAGGTGTGGAGTAAGCAGTGCCACTACCAACAACAGGTGTGGTGGAGCCATCGGCTAAGGTGACACAAGGTAGATTAGATGTAGGAGAAAAGCAAGAAAGAATACCTGTGTTTCCTGTCATATGATCTGTGGCACTTGAGTCAATGACCCAGCTACTCGGTGTAGAAGAAAGGCAAGCAGTGGAAATACCTGTTTGGACAATATGGGCTGTATGAGGTGGAGCAGACTGAGTGGCCTGAAATTCTGTATAGCGGGCGAACTCATCCGCCGCCATAGGGACCATCTTAGTGTCACTCTCTGGGACACTATCTTGAGCAACAATGTTGGCAAATCGTTGCTGCTTGGCAAGAAGATTTGGGCAGTTGCGCTTAAAATGCCCATATTCCTTACAGTAATGACACATTATCCTGGTATTACCAGTATCACGTCCACCTCTGAAACTACCACAGCCACCTCTCCCACTAGTAGCCACAAAAGCAAAGGAATCACTGGGTCTAGCCTGACTTTTAGAGGACTTCCTAGAAGTCATAAGAAGGCGAAAGTACACATCCTGTAATTTTAACTTATCAGACCCAGTCATAATTTGTGAGTAGGCAGAACTATAATCATCCCGAAGACTAGTAAGAAAGCACATGACAGCCAACGGCTCTCTTTGCTCCCTCATTACCCCCACATCACTAGTAATGGGTATTAAGGTATTAAGCTCTTCGTACACTTTCTTGAATTGAGCAAAGTGATCAGTCAAAGAGACCTCCTTCTGTTCGGCCCG
>JASKGM010066215.1:0-16886 GCA_034509205.1 Ceratonia siliqua
GGTAATTTTAAATAAATTAAAATTCATTAAAGCACAAACAATTTAGGGTAACCATCCTTAGGGATGGACGTCGTGGGATGCCTAATACCTTCCCTACGCGTAATTAGACTCCCGAACCTTTCCTCTGGTTTCGAGGGCCAGTTTTCCTTTTATTTTTTTAGGATCCCAATTATCCTTCTAATTGATTGGTGGCGACTCCCATTTTCTCTGCGTTTTCCCTCACGCTCCCCAAAGTCATAAAGCGATGGCTTTTCACCGGCCGTCACGTTGTGACAATATATTTGTGGGGTTATTGCCAAAATCTCTAGAGCAAAACTATCTTTGGATCTCTTCAAAAAAATAAAATAGATAGAAGATATTCTAAGTTCTTTAAAGGATGTGAAAGTTGCTACTACAAAATTGAAAAAACAAAATTTGTGTGGTACAAGTAATGCTCTAGCAATTCCATGAAGTCAAGTCCTCTTTTATTCATAAGCACATACTTGAAATTTCTTGCTTGGGGAGTTTGATTGAAATAATGATATAGGCAATGTGGTATCTTTATAATCCTAATATTTGATTCCTTTTATGAGATCTATTTTGTGAACACCTGAGCAGTTATTGATTATATTTACTTTCATATATGAATTTATATTTGTTATTTGTTGTTTACATAACTTCTATTCGCATATGCTTGATGAGCTATTGGAAACATAGGTTTAGTGTGCTTTAACGAGTAAAGCTGTGAGATTTAGAGTCGAAGCAAATTGAGATTTTTAACAGTAGATTTGGGGGAACTCAATGTGGATATATTTTGAGTATTGAAAAATGGATATGTATATGCATTTGATCTTAATAATGAACTTTGTTTTGTTGGGATTTTAAATGTAATTGTGAATAAAATATTTAATTATTAGACACATTGAGAATTAAGGCATGAAATTTTTTCAAGCTTTCTTTTTAGGTTGTTTCTAAACTTTTAACTTTTTTTTTTTTGCATGAGGACTAGCAAAATTTTGGTTTGGGGGAATTAGATAAATCAATATTTATTCTAATATTTTGCTATAATTTTTATTCTTTTTATGCATTTCATTTTAAAATTAGATTACTTTGAGTTTTCTTTTGTGTTATTTGTAGGAATACTTAAGAAAGCCTTGAAGTATCATATTTCTAAAAAATAAAAAAACAATTATGAAAAAAATAAATAATAAAAGAACAAGTGCTTTTGGCCCACCACCATCTTTCTCACATTTTCTCTCCACTCACGCCACCTATCCTTTTCACTTATTTAATTTCCTTTTTCTCTTTTTCGAGGCCCTTTTTCACTAGATCGCAGCGGCGGCACACTCCAATTTTCCCTTTTCTCCCATTTTTTCTGGTGGCTTCATACTATTGCTCATGACCTCTCTACTGGTTCAAGAAGTCCACCTCAAGCCACCATTCGAGCCATTGTTGCTACAGTAGGAAAGGTTTTTCATAATTTATTTCTATTTTATTTTTTATTTTGTATTTTTGTAATATGTTTAGAATTTTTGTAATTAAGTTTATTGTGTTAAATTTAATTATGAGAGGCTAAATATATTGTAGGCATTTAGTTTAGCTACCATGAGTGTAATGAATATTTCGGTGGGTTATTCTGAATGTATGTTAGATTATTTATTGTTCATTATTATTTATCCATTTTAACTATAAATAGTGGAGTGATCATCTCTTATTTGTAATTAAAATTGGGATATAAAAATTAGGTATTAGACACATAATCTACACTTAATTAAGCTCTCTTGAATAAGAGTTTAAATTAAATTCATTAATTTGATTTAATTTAGATGGTTGTGTGTTTTTCCTTGGACTAAATTCAATTAACTAAATAATTATCTGAGTCAAATAAATTAATTAGTTGGTTGTAAGGGAGGTCTATCCATGATCACCTGGGTTCTATAGCTTTGGTAAAAAAATCAATAATCTCAACTTAAAAATTTTAATTTAATCTACTTAATATTTCAATACATGATTGATTAGTTAACTAAACCCCATTAATTTTCATAAAATTTAATTCAATTTCAGTTATTATTTTGCTTTCTTCTAGTTTAGTGAGTTTAATTAATTTTGAGCCTTCATAATAATTTGATTAAAGTATTTAGGATTTTATTTTGTTCACTTGATTGTATTTTAATTTATTTTATCTTCTTTTATTCGGTTTCTTTCAATTTGTTCACTTACGATTTTATTTTGTTTTGTTTTGTTTTTTTTTTTTTTAGTGTTTGGTAAATTTAGTTTTTAAAAAAATAATTAAAAACTTAAACCATTACAATTTCAAAGAGATCAATTTTGAAATAAACTTATCATTAGGCTATTAATTATTCGTGCATTTGCAGGTATTTAAAATTTGCACATCAATCAATTTCACATATGTTGGTGGAAAATATCATTTCTCTTTAATGAAATGTCTTTTAGAGAAGAATTTAAGATTGAATTCCAGTACTTTTTATTAAGCTGAAAAAAACTTGAGATTAGGATGAGAGTTAACCTCAAGGGACTACTATTAAAAAAAAAAAAAGGGAACACTCCCCTACCGTGGTGGGTGGGGAGTTTTTCTAAATTTTTTTTTATATGTTTTAATTTTTTAAAATTAATTAAATATTTTATATATTATATATTTATTTCAGAATTTTTTAAGATATATTTTTATTTTTTTAAAATTTTTTAACTTATAAATAAATAGTAAAAAAAATATTATAGATGAATAGTGTTATGAATACAAAAAAAAAATTAATGTTTTAAAAAATTTTGAAAAAAAATATATGATATAAAAAATAATAAATTAATTTTAAAAAGTAAAAAAAAAAAGAAAAAATTGGCTGCCTTAAAAAAAACCAACTATAAAAGAGTGGGGCCAGCAACTTGATAAGCGAAGAAATGATGTACGAGAGATGAACCTTTCCTTTTTCTAAAAAGCAAGCAATCAACAAATTGAATACGAAAACTCGATAATGTATTTGATCCAGTAGCCTTTGACTAGTATGTAACGGCTGCCAAATAAAAGTCATAAACTTTAGTAACAACTAACAATCTCAGTCATAGTAAGAAATTTTTAACAATTTGTTCTCTGTATGTCGACATTTTTAGCACATGCAGATACCAGATGGTCAAGCCAACCTAAGAAATAGTATATTTATATGGCTTTTCGTGAGTTTTGACAATGGTGTTCCTTTAAAGTTCTTTAAAAATTCCGGTCTCTCTCTCCCTTTTACTTGCACATATATAAAGGAACAGAAATTAACAAACCCAATCACCCACCAACAACTGCAGACACTTATTTTTTCGAGTCTTGTTAGATTTCTATACTAAAAATTATTGTCTCCTTCCAATTTTCCACTCTTTCCCTCTCTTCCACACTTACAAAAATGGGCATCCCTCATTTTCTTGTAATACCATATCAAGTTCTAGGACATGTGAATCCCCTTATGCAGTTCTCTCAGGTTTTGGCCAAACATGGCTGTAAGGTCACTTTTGTAAACACAGAGTTCAACCACAACCGAGTGAAGGCTGCAAGTGCTGGGCAAGACAACCTGAAGAAATCAAATATAACGTTAGTGTCTCTCCCAGATGGTTTAGGTCCTGAAGATGACAGAAACGACCAGCTCAAAGTCATTTTCTCAATCAAAAGCACCATGCCTGCTAAGCTTCACAAGCTCATAGAAGAGATTAATGCTTCGGATAGTGACAATAAGCTCTCTTGCATAGTTGTTAGTATGAATATGGGATGGGCCTTGGAAGTAGGTCAAAAACTGGGAATCCATGGGGCTGTGCTCTTTCCTGGCTCTGCTACTACCATGGCTTCCTGTGACTGCATCGAAAGGCTGATTGAAGATGGAACTATCAGTTCTGATAATGGTAAGAAACATTGAAGCTTTCTGAATTCTTATCTATATGTTCAATTCTGTGATGATTAGCTTATAAACTTCATCAAGTAGTTTCCTCGAAGTAAAAAGTAAGTCAATTAGCTTCATCTAGGAAACCGTGTAATATCAAATAGGATCACTCCTAATAGCTAATTACCATTTAAGAAATTGTGTTTTAGGTATATTTAAAAGATAACTTTGGATATTTTTAAAGAAGAAACATAGTACAATAAAAAAGTCCTCAACTCACGGGGTTGGACCATTTATCCATTTAGTCTATGAGCTCAAACAGATATGTGCCAGTTGGCTTTATGAAAAAAAAAAAGACTAAATGAGCTAGTTTACGAGTTACCCCTTTTAACCCACAAATAATATTTATTTTCATATTTTGAGACTATTTTATTATATACAGATAAAAATTATTTTTCAATTAGTTATTGTAGTTCAAAAATTAAAATAAGCCGTTCATGACTTTCTCTTACCTTTTCAGGATCCCCAACGGGCAAAAAGCAAGAAATTCAGCTTTGTCCAAATATGCCTATGATGAACCCTACTAACCTGGCATGGTCCTCCATGGGTAAAATTTTCTTTGATCATACTCGTCAAGAGTTTCAAACTCTAAGGTTAGGAGAATGGTGGCTTTGTAACACCACTTATGAACTTGAGCCTGGAGCCTTTTCCATTTCACCAAAGCTCTTACCGATTGGCCCATTAATGGCAAGTGACCAAAATACAAGTTCATTCTGGCAAGAAGACAAAATCTGCCTAGATTGGCTAGACCAGCAGCCACCTCAATCTGTCACTTATGTTTCCTTTGGGAGTTTGGCAATAATTGAACCCAACCAGTTCAGAGAATTAGCACTTGGACTTGATCTCTTGAACAAGCCTTTTCTTTGGGTAGTGCGTCCAAGGAATGATAATAAGGTGAAAAATGAATACCCGGATGAGTTCAAGGGAACTAAGGGTAAAATTGTTAGTTGGGCACCGCAGAGTAAGATATTGAACCACCCTGCCATAGCTTGTTTCATTAGCCACTGTGGTTGGAATTCTACCATAGAAGGTGTATATAGTGGGGTGCCTTTCTTGTGTTGGCCATTTTTCAGTGACCAATTTCAGGACAAGTTATATATTTGTGATGTATGGAAGGTTGGTCTGGGACTTGACAAGGATGAAAATGGAGTAGTATCAAGGGGTGAGATAAAGAAGAAAGTGGAGCAACTTCTTGGTGATGAAGAAATAAAAGCAAGGTCCTTGAAACTTCAGGAAATGGCCATGAATAACATAAAAGACGGTGGTCAGTCTTTCAAGAATCTCAAAAAGTTTATCGATTGGGCCAACCAATAAGGATGCTCTTGTTAATGTTGTAGCTAGTTGAATTGTGTGAGAAACATTCTAAATTAAATTTTTTAGCCAATGTTGAGAATAAGAAGGCTTGCTCTTGATATTAAGTTGTTCCATTTAAGTATTGTTTTGCCTTCTCTATCAAGCATGGTTCTCAAGGAACTGGCGTCTAACCAGAAAAATCTGCCAGTTCATCGATTACCCAGTTTTTAACTTTTTTTTTAGAAAAACTTATTACAAAATGACGACGCTTTGGGGAGGGAGTTTGTAAATACCTAATTTTATCTAGTATTTTATTTTTTATTATTGTTAAATTTTATTATTATTTATAAAATGTGCAAAAGAAAAATACAAAACAGATAAAAGAAACAAAATTTAAATAAAAAAACAAATCCAATTTTAAAACCCAATCCCCTTCTCTTCTTTTTGGCTAATACACTCACACTTTCTCTCTTTCTCTCAACACACTCACACCACATATCTCTTTTCACATATTTTCTCTCTTTTTCTCAACACACTCACGTATCCCCCTCCTTTTTTTTTTCCTTCTTGTTTTCTCTGTTTTTTCTCTCTCCAATCTCACCCACTCTCTAATTCTTCACTCACTTCATCCACTTCCTCACTTCATCTTCTCCCACACATAACCCACTCCACTCACCTACTTTCTCTTTTTCTTCTCACACATTCACGCCACCTCTCTCCACAACACACTCACCAATTTTTCCTTTTCATATGATCTCCTTCACTCCCTCATATCACACATGTTCTCCCCCCCCTCCATCTTCTTTCTATCTTTCTTTCTTTCTTTCTTTCTTTTCATCTTCTTCCCTCTCCATTCTCTTCTCTTTTTTGTCTCATCTTCTTCCTTCTCCATTCTCTTCTTTTTTTCTCATCTTTTTCCCTCTCTATTCTCTTCTTTTATTCATCTTCTTCCCTCACCATTATTTCCATTTTTTTTCACTCTCTAATTATAGTGTTGTATTTTGGATGGCCTTAAAAGGAGAAGTGTGAATAAGGGAGAGAGAGAATTGGTTCTCAAAATCATCATAGAGGTAACCATTTTTTTTATCCTTGGTTGATTTCTTTCCTTCAAACTTTCTTTTTTTATTTTATATTTTTTTTGTGAGAATAATGATGTATGAATTTCTTGGGTTCAAGATTTTTTGGGGGGATCCATGAGCAAAGGGGTATTTGTTTGTTTCAAATCTCACTATGTTAATTTCTTTTAATATGTTTTATTATTTTAGTTAATGTTGTCTTTGTTTTTATTTTTAATATGCTTTTATTTCATTTTTTTGTTTTTATTATTTTATTTTTTGATATGTTTTTACTACTTTTGGTTTTCTTTTTAATCTATTTTTTAATTATTATTTCTGGTTTTATTTTTTTTAATTTTTTTATTGTTCTTTTGTTGCTATAATTTTATTTGTTGTTTTTAAGTTATATTCTAGTTACTTTTTTATTTATTTTATTTTATTTGGTATTTTTAAAATTTTATTTTGGTCCTTAAACTTTTATTAATTTCATGTTGGCCCCATTACTTTCAGTAATTGCCAGTTCTTTTATAAATCTCATTTTTGCCCCACGACTTTCATAAATTTCATTATTGCCCCCCAATGACTCAATATTCAAGAGACTTTCAATGAAAATTTATCTTCCCCAAAGTCCTGACCCTTTCTTTATCTAGACTTTTAGTTGAATCTTATTTTTTCAAAGTCCCAACTTTCACGGGCATTTAGTAGAGGCGTATTCTCTCGAATGTCCTAATTCACCGTCTAGGCTTTAAGTGAAAATTTAATTTTCTCTAAATGTCCTAACGTCTTTTCACTTAATCAGTTTTACAAGACTATCCCGAACTACGTTGACCTTGATTCCTTTTGGGGTACGTAGGCACTTACTTGGTAAGACAGGTCCAATTACTTCTTTCTCTATATTTTTATATAATAGTATTAATAAATTGAGGTAATTAAATACATTAAAAGCACAAACAATTTAGGGTAACCATCCTTAGGGATAGACGTTGTAGGGTGCCTAACACCTTCCCTACACGTAATCAGACTCCCGAATCCTTCCTTTAGTTCCAAGGGTCAGTTTTCCTTTCTTTTTTTTAATATCCTAATTATCCTTCTAATTAATTGGTGATGACTCTAATTTTTCTCTGCATTTTCCCTTACACGCCCAAAAGGTCACAAAATGATGGTTGTTCACTGGCGGTCACGTTGTGACAGTTTGGAGACTCCACTGGGGATAGTTAGAGAGTCAAGCTTTTTATAAGTTGTTTGTGCTTTATATAGTTTTAATGTATTATTCTTACCCCCTCCCCATTTTTGTTGTTGTTTTTAATCATTTTATTCAGCCTATTTTAAATACATGCTTTATTTGTTGTACATAAATTATTTTACCGCACTTTTAGGTGTGTTTTGTTTAATTGCTTTTCATATGGTATGAATTGTTGGAATCATAGGGTAGACGACCATATCTGCAATATCTATTTGCACCCTAGGGTAGATGACAATTAACTGCACTTTTGTTGATTATGGGTTTTCTTTTTGGGTAAGCATTAGGACCCAGGTCTGTATGCTCTTTACACACACTATGCACTATTCACATCCTTTGCACACACTTATTAAGCCTTGTACCTAGGTCTGTGTGATCCCTAGGAGAAATGCTGGTGGCGTATTGATGCCTAGTGGGATTCCTTCCCCTAGGTATTTATGAAAGTCTTTGCTCAGATTGTTAACTTGCTTACTTAGTTGGTTCAAGTGGAAGCGTTGTCCACCTATGCAATCGTATTGGGAAGTCGAGATTCCTACTATTTTAGTAAAGGCAATCTGTTCTAAATTCTTGTGAGGACCATAGACCTACCTTAAAGCCGATGCACTAATACACCGACCATAGAAACGGCCGGGTAGTTAAGAGTCAAACCATTAGGGATAGGTCTATTTACCCTAAGAATGACCTACCTAGGATAATGAGGAGCATGTTCTCTCTTTATCATCCACCTCTATCATTCTCTCTTTCCCTTTCTTTCTTTTTGTTTACCGCATTGGATTCAAAAAATTATATATAAATAAAATATCAAAAAATAAAATAAAATCAATCAAAAATCAAAGAAAAATGTCTTTCATGACTTAAATTTACACTGATATCTCTTTATCATCATTTTTTTTCTTGTTTACTCACCCCCATTATGTTATTTTAAAAAAAAAAGATTTTCATGAAATCACGTTGCATTCAAACCTGACATTTTCATCACCATTTTGGGATTCCATGATAGTGTCCTTGAATTTTGAAATTAAAAACACGAGTTTTAAAAATATACTCAATGTTGTTTCGCCTAATTTAGGTGTGCCCTTTTTCAAAATTGACAATACTCATGTGACGATTTTATACCTCCTTGGGATATTGTTAACCGTGTTATTCTTTGTAGAGTATTGTACTTTCAATAAGAACATGGGCAATGATGGAGTTCGTAATGCCAATATTTGTACAATGAAGAGTTCAATGATTCAATGAACCTCTCATAACAATTTTTCAATTAAAAAAATGATGAAAGAATTTAATTTGTTTTATTTTAAATAGGAAAAATAACTAAGTCACGCCGTTACTCTTAAAAGGAAAAGCTTCGACCAAATGTTCCCCATCTCTCTCTAAGAGACACACACCAGATCCAAACCCATGTCAACTGAATCATCAAATACCAAGAGGATATAGATATTGGAGCATCGCATGGATCAGTTGCATGAGCAGGTGGCACAATTAATTGGATTGATACCCAACATTCTGAAAAACATAGAGGCAGTCCAACAGTCTTAAAACCTCAATCACATTACCCTTCAATCTTACTATCAATAAGGAACTCCCATCATCCCTCCCATTTTCCATCCTATTCCACCAAGAAATCCACGATCTCGAGTACCATCACTGAAGCCAAATTCCTCATCCAATTTTCTATCACATAGGCAACCCAAAGGGATTGAACCATTTCCTAACTTTCAAATGTCCCATGCTAACCTCTATAAGATTCTACTGGATAGTTGTCTGATAAGCCCAATACCAATCAAGCCCTGTCCATCACCCTATCCTGCATGGTATCACCACAACGCACAGTGTATTTACCACCACTTTGGTACAGTAGGCCATACAATAGAAGATTGTAGGGCATTCGAGAGACAAGTCATGAAATTACTCAAGCATAGAATTATCTAAATAGACCATAAGGGCCTAAACATCAATAGCAATCCCCTATTTAAACATGGAAAATGTAGCGCTATAGATGTTTAGGAAGAGGATGAAAAGTAAGGTATCAGGCCAGATCAAGGGGACTCGTTTCTTGAAAATTATGGTTCAAAGTTGATTTGCATTGTTCACGCTTTTGAATGTGTTTAATTTCAGTCTTGAATCATTTGGTTGAAGTCCAAAGCAATCTGATTTTTTTTTTATTAAGTGTGGACCTTATCTTATCTTTTGAATAAAATTGCAATTCAGTGTTTGGTTCATCTCTTTGCTTACCTTGCTCTCACTTCTTCAAATATTCATGTTTGTCTCTTTAGTTCCCCCATTTAGGAAATTTCTTTCCTATCAATTCTCGCTGCATAAAGAGATTCTTTGGCGTCCGCTCCTTGATTCTCATATTGAAATATATATAAACATCTGTGTCTTCAGAGAATAACATAAACAAAATAGTGTAAATCTATCACAAAAATATGTTTGAGTTATCCTTGCAGCAAGGACTCGAATCCAAAAAAAAAAAAAAAAGTAAGCCCGCTAAGTCAAAAACCCAAAAAATGGCGCCTTAGACAAAAATTAGGGCATCAATTTGAAAAGAGTCCATACTCAAAGGAAATTGAGTAATCAAGCAAAATTTGAAAAGTTGCAACTGGGGCAAGTTTCTTGTTGGATATCACTGGCATTAACAGTATGCTTTTGTCAAAGAATACAAAGTGCATATCTGTTACAATATGAGAATCAATGCTAACGAATTCTGAAAAACTTTAACTGGGGCAGATTTTTGTTACTCCCTTTTATTTGCTTAAATAAAGGAATTTTGTTCATTTAGCAAACTTCAAAGGCCATATGATCTTTTCCCTTTTCTGTCACTTGCTTCACCAAAAGAAGTTTGTTCATCCAAAGAACTTCGAAGGTCTTGTGACTTTTTGCCTTTCTATCAACTTGCATCGACAAGGGAGACTTATTCACCTAATACACTTCCTTCTCAATAATCAAACTAGGGCAATATTGCCTTGGTTACCTTCTATCATTTGAACAAGGGCTTTACAATCCCTTTCTCTTTTCAGCATAATTACTTCACTAAAAGGGGTTTATTCATCTAATAGACTTCTTCTTCCTCAATATTCAGTAAATAAGATTTAAGTGGATTAATAAAGACTGAATTAAACATCACTCTTTAGTGTTTCATTATTAATCAATCTTGCATCACCTGAACCAAGAGCAACTTACTCAACTCGGTCTAAACCAGCATCAAACTATTTGGGAAGGATGAGCCAAAAAAAAAAAGGAAGCCTACTAAGTTGAAAGCCTAAAAGGGCAGCTTAGGCAAAAATTAGGGCATCACTTTGAAAATGGTCTATAATCAAAGATTTCAGACATTTAAACAAAGACTTGGGATTTAGACAATAATGTGAGAAACTCAAACTAAGGCATATTTTCAAGAAAGTATTACTCCCAGTAGTAGGCCTACATCCATCAAAGGGTAGAATGCACACATTGTTATCAATTCAAAAGTTAGGGACTATAGATATTGAAAGGGCTCAAACTAGGCAAAATTTTGGTATCACCTTATTTTGCTAACTTATGAAAAAAAGAAAAGCTTACTTAACTCAAGCCAAGCCAATATCAAATGTTTGCAAAAGACTAAGGCTCTGTGTTGCTATGAGAAAGTGATTTTCTTTGGGTCAATTGAATAGAAAGCTTCATAAAAAGAATGAAAAATTGGTTCCAGAGAGAAGGAATGGTTTGGTCAAGTTTTCCTTGGAAGCGCAGGGTGTTTTAAAGAACTTTTTTTTCTAAAAAAAAAAAATGTTCACTTCATTTTCAAATATTTTGGCAGTGTGAGGTTCATCCCTGGCTTTGTTCGAAATCAAAAGTTTTTTTAATTTTAATCAATTTCATGTGGCACTTCGCCCTGGCTGTTTTTCAAATTCTAATTGGCTTCATGTGATGCTTCACCCCTGGCATATCTCAAATTTTCTAATTTCATGCAGTTAATCACAAAAACTTTCAAAAAAATATTCATTTCCAAATTCACCAAGCATGCCAATTTGACTTTCAAATTCATGTGGCACTTTGCCCTTATCGGATTTCAAATCTTGTCTGGCTTCAACTATAAATTCCTTACCAAATTTCAATTCTCTCTTTAACTTCATATGTTAAATTTATTGCCGATTCTTATCTTTTCTAGTTTGAGTGTTAATTTCTGGCTAGACATTAAGTCTCTTTCCAACTTCATGCGTTAATTCCTTTCCAAAACTTCATTTGTCTAACTTTATATGTTAATTCCTTACCATATTTCAAATATATTTTCAGCTTCATGTGGTAGATTGCCCTTACCAATCTTCAATGTTTTTAGATGCATGGGCTTTATCGCTTTGTCTGGTACCAGTTCCAATTTCATTTAGTTACTCCATACTAAAATTCCTCAATGCATAATTTACCACATACGTCAATTATTCCTTACCGGTTTCTTTTAATTTACCGCGTACGTCGATTCTTACGTACTAGTTTCATTAAGTTACTGCGTGAATGTTGATTTTTTTCATACCAGTTCTTTCAATTTATTACATGTAAATTGATTTTTCCGTACCGATTCTTTCAATTTATTGCGTATGCTGATTATTCTGTATTAGTTTCCTCATTTTATCATGAATGTTGATTCTTCTATACCAGCTTCAAAATTTACTGTGTATACTGATTGGTTTCATATCGATCTCAAAAATTTGTTTTGAGTGCAAATTGATTTTGTACTAATGTCTTCAAGTTCACTAAACAAATCAATTGACTTCATTGTTAAAACCTTCAAATTTCCTTTTTCCAGTTCCTTTTAAGCCTAACTTTGTGTTTAACAACCTTACTAGTTTTGATTACCGGTTCTTTTTAAGCCTAGCTTTATGTCTAGCATTCTTACTGGTTTTTATTATCGGTTCCTTTTAAGCTTAACTTTGTGTTTATCGACCTTACTAGTTTTGATTACTAGTTCCTTTTAAGCCTAGCTTTGTGTTTAGCGACCTTACTGGTTTTGATTACCGGTTCCTTTTAAGCATAGCTTTGTGTTTAGTGAGCTTACTGGTTTTGATTACCAGTCCTTTTTAAGCCTAGATTTGTGTTTAGCAACCTTACTGGTTTTGATTACTGATTCCTTTTAAGCCTAACTTTGTGTTTAGCGACCTTACTGGTTTTGATTACCAGTTCCTTTTAAGCCTAGTTTTTTGTTTAGCGACCTTACTAGTTTTAATTATTAATTCTTTTTAAGCCTAGATTTGTGTTTGGCAATCTTACTGATTTTGATTACCTATCCCTTTTAAGCTTAACTTTGTGTTTAGTGACCTTGCTGATTTTCATTACCGGTCCCTTTTTAAGCCTAGCTTTGTGTTTAGTAATCGTATTGGTTTTGATTACTGGTTCCCTTTTCAGCCTAGCTTTATGTCTAGCATTCTTACTGGTTTTGATTACCAGTTCCTATTAAGCCTAGCTTTATGTCTAGCGTTCTTACTGGTTTTGATTACCGGTTCCTTTTTAAGCCAAGCTTTATGTCTAGCGACCTTACTAGTTTTGATTACCTATCCCTTTTAAGCCTAACTTTATGTCTAACGATCTTACTAGTTTTGATTACTGGTCCTTTTAAGCCTAGTTTTATGTCTAGTGACCTCACTGGTTTTGATTACCAGTCCCTTTTTAAGCCTAACTTTATGTCTAGCAACCTTACTGGTTTTGATTACCAATCCCTTTTAAGCCTAACTTTATGTCTAGCAACCTCACTGATTTTGATTACCGTTCCCTTTTTAAACTTAGCTTTATGTCTAGCGTCATTACTGATCTTGATTATCAGTACTTTTTAAACCTAGCTTTATGTCTAGCATCATCACTAGTTTTACTTACCAACCCCCTTAAGCATTACTTTGTGTCTAGTGCTATTACTAGTTCTGATTACCGGTCCCTTCAAGCCTAACTTTACGTCTAGCGCCTTTACTGGTTCTAATTACTAGTCCCTTTAAGTATAACTTTATGTCTAGCACCATTACTAGTTCCAAGGACTAGCACCCTAAATTATCCCTTGTCAAACTCTAAATTATGATTTTCTCATTTATCTTGCTCCTGGACAAAATGTGTTTTCTTTTCTTCACTTGTTCTTTATAGGTAAATTCGAAAAACCATCAGGTTTTCATTTTCCCATTAAGAAGCAAGTAAAGAGGGACAACTGTAAACACTCAATTTTGTCTAGCATTTTATTTTTTATTATTATTATAAAAATTTTATTATTATTAAATACAAAAGCTAAAAAGAATTATGAAAGAAAGTGTCTATTATTTCTAGCCTTACCTTATTTACAAAATGTACAAAAGAAAAATACAAACATAAAAGAAACTAAATTTAAATAAAAAAATTCAATTTTAAAACCCAATCCCCTTCTCTTCTTTTTGGCTAATAAACTCACACTTTATCTCTTTCTCTCAACAGACTCACACCACATATCTCTTTTCACATATTTTCTCTCTTTCTCTTAACACACTCACGTATCCCCTCCTTTTTTTTTTCTTTTTTTTTCTTCTCCTTTTCTCGTTTTCTTCTCTCTCCAATCTCACCCACTCTCTAATTCTCCACTCACTTCATCCACTTCCTCACTTCATCTTCTCCCACACATAACCACTCTACTCACCCACTTTTTTTTTCTCACACACTCACGCCACCTCTCTCCACAACACACTCACCAATTTTTCCTTTTCATATGATCTTCTTCACTCCCTCATATCACACATGTCCTCCGCCCCTCCATCTTCTTTCTTTCTTTCTTTCTTTTCATCTTCTTCCCTCCCCATTCTCTTCTTTTTTTCATCTTCTTCCCTCACTATTATTTCTATTTTTTTTTTCATTCTCTAATTTTAATGTTGTATTTTGGATGGCCTTAAAGGGAGAAGTGTGAATAAGGAAGAGGGAGAGTTGGTTCTCATAATCATAGGTAACCATTTTTTTATCCTTGGTTGATTTCTTTTCCTTCTAACTTTTTTTTTTGAGAACAATGATGTATAAATTTCTTGGGTTCAAGATTTTTGGGAGGGATCTATGAGCAAAGGGGTATTTCTTTGTTTCAAATTTCACTATGTTAATTTTTTTTAATATGTTTTACTATTTTTGGTTTTGTTTTTAATCTATTTTTTAATTATTATTTCTGGTTTCAGTTTTTTAAGTTTTTTTTATTCATATTTTGTTGTTATAATTTTATTTGTTGTTTTTAAGTTATATTCTAGTTGTTATCTTATTTTATTTATTATTTTAAAAATAGATTCTAGTTGCTTTTTTTTATTTGGTATTTTTAAATTTTCATTTTGGTCCTAAAACTTTTATTAATTTCAGTTTGGCCTCATTACTTTCAGTAATTGCATTTTGGCCCCCAATATCTAAAAATTACATTTCAACCCCACTTCTTTTATAAATCTTGTTTTTACCCCCACGACTTTCATAAATTTCATTATTGCCCCCCAATGACTCAATATTCAAGAGACTTTCAGTGGAAGTTTATCTTCCCCAAAGTCCTGACTCTTTCTTTATCTAGATTTTTAGTGGAATCTTATTTTTCCAAAATCTCAACTTTCACGGGTAGTTAGTGGAGGCATAACCTCTCCAATGTCCTAATTTGCTATATAGACTTTAAGTGGAAATTTTATATTCTCCTAATGCTCTAGCTTCTTTTCATCAATTCAATAAAATTTTGAGCTACGCTGACCTTAATCCCTTTAAGAGTACGTAGGCACTTACTTGGTAAGGCATATCTAATTATTTCTTTCTTTATCTCTGTCCATTATCATCGTATTAATAAAAGAGATAATTAAAATATATTAAAATTTTTAAGCACAAATAAATCAGGATAACCATCCTTAAGGATGGACGTTGTGGGGTGCTTAACACCTTCCCCACACACAATTAGACTTCCGAATCCTTCCTCTAGTTCCAAGGGCCATTTTTCCTTTCTTTTTAAGGATTCCAATTATCCTTTTAATTAATTGGTGGCGACTCCATTTTTTCTCTGCGTTTTTCCTTACGCGCCCAAAGTCATAAAATGATGGCTTTTCACCGGAGTTATGAAAGTACACATTTGTAAATTCATAGAATGAAAAAAGAAATAATTACTGCTTTTTGGGTGATGAGTTTTACATGGAAATGATTTGAGAGGGTTTGGGTGTAATTGTATGATTTATATATATGTGAGGATGTTAAGAGTAAGGGGTCTTGAATTTCATTACAAATTATAAATAGAAACTTACTCTTAAGTAAAATAGTTAACTTAAGATAACATAGAATAAAGGAATGATGAAACCTAAGATAAGATGTCATATAGAGATACATCTTGTACGAAAGAAGTATAAATATGTATGAGTGTCACAACGTGACGGTCAGGAAAAAGGCTCTGTTATGACCTTAAGGCGACAAAAGGGAAAAAACATGCAGAGATAAAAAAATGGAATTGTTATCAATTAATTAGAAGGATAATTAAGATCTTTTAAAAACTAAATACTGGCCCTTGGAACTAGATGATGGGTTCAGGAGTCTAATTACATGTGGAAAAGGTGTTAAGTATCCCACAGTGTTCATCCCTAAGGATGGTTACCCTAAATTGTTTATGCTTAAATTTGTTGTGTTTGAATTACTCTTTTTTGTTATTGCGATTTAAGGAAAAATAAAGAAGTGAGAGAACTGGACTTGTCTTACTGTGTAAGTTTCTATGTACCCTTATGGGATCAAGGTCCATGTAGTTCAGGTTAATTTAATTAAAATTTGTTTATGAGGGATTAGGACAATATGGGAAAGTGAATTTTCACATAAAGTCCAACAAAATGATAGAATAATTCTCTACACAAAGTTTGAGAAAATAAAGACAATATAGGAAAATGAATTTTCTTATAAAGCTTAACAAAATAGGAGAATATTTTTCCCACATAATGTTCAAAGAGGTGAAGATAGTATGAGAAAATGAATTTTCACATAAAACTTGACAAAATAGGAGAATATTTTCCCACATAATGTTTGAGATAAATTAAGGAATCCTAATATTGAAATAAAAAAAAATCTTTTAAGAGCCTTGGAGTAAAACTGAAATTTGTACAATTTGGGGATCCTAATAGTATTTGTGAAAGTATTAGGGTTAAACTTGAATTTTTTGAAAATACTTGAGTTAAAACTTAAATTTTGAAAAGTATTGGGGTTAAAACTCCAATTTTGAAAAGATATTGGGGTTAAATTTGAAAATTTGAAAGTATTAGGTCCAAAAATCAAATTTCTGATGGTATTGGGATGAGATTCCCAAAAGGGACAAGGGGCCCTTGAAGCTTTGTTTGAAATTTCCTTAACTCCTTTAATTGGGTTTTTTTTTTAAAAAAAATTCATTTACAAAACAATTTTAATGAACTTTAAAACTTACTTAAAGGGTTTAAT
>JASKGM010066226.1:0-10862 GCA_034509205.1 Ceratonia siliqua
TATATATAGATTCTTGAGTTAGATAACATATTATATAAAAAAGTAAATAAACTTTGCATCTTTTATTATTTTAGGGAAGCCATCCCATTATTCATCCTTCTTATTTTGTTATATCCTCCACTCACACATCTATATAAAAGATAGGATAAAGATATTAGAGTAACATTTACTTATACAATTTTTATTTATAAATTATATGTATAAATTACTAAAGTGATTATATGTACATTTAAATAATTATACATTTTTTTTTTGAAAAATTCATATACGGTTATTGTAATAGTTTTAACTTATACTTTATTAATAAATTGTATGTAAATATTACTCAAAATATTATAAAGTATAAAAAAGATATTTTAAAGAGTAAAGTGTAAAATAAATATTTCTTTTTGAAAAAAATTAATGACTTCTGTTTGGATAGAGTATAAGTAACTAGCTTGATAACAATTCATGATGTACCAGAAGTCACTCTTTTAATATATTTTTCATAACTACGATAACTACTTATAGTTTATTTTTTAAAGCATAAACTCCATTAATCTAGGTTTAACAATATAACATTTAATATCCTTCATTTTCTTAAATGAAATTTAATTTTCTTATAAATTTTGAATATATCAATTTATCTTTGTTTCTTAGTCTCCCACTAAATTGGTGTTAAAAATAAATTAGCATTCATAAAAGAGTTAAAATGTAATTTCAAAAATAAAAAATGTACAACTTAATGTTATATTATCAAATCTCATAAAAAGATAAATATCTTTAAAATCTAATATACACTTTAGAGAAGTCAGATCCATAATTGGGTGGATATTGAATAAGGGAATAATATATTTTGCCCCCTTTATATACTATATATATATAGACAAAGTAAAACGTCTCCTCCCACAAGCTTGATTCTTGAATTGTTTTTTCCTTTCCCTTCACCTCAAATCATGCTCCATGTCTTGATATATGATGCTTGGGAAATCTCAAATTTAGGGTTTTGATTCACATGCCCTCATCTTTAGTCAGGTAATTGATATCTTTTAGGGTTTCCCTTTTCGTATAATTTGTCAAATTTTTCAGTTGTGTTGGAGAAAGTGTAAATAATTAAATTTGGTTATAACTAGGTTTCCCAAACCATGAATAGTGACCCTTTACACTCATAATGGTCCCCCCTCAATTATAAGATCTATGAGTCCTATAAATCCCTATTTCTAATCTTTCATTAAACAAAAAATAATTAAACTATAATATTTTTGTCTAAAGAAAGAATATGGGACCACTTTTACTTGTAGTCTTTTAATACATGCAATTTAGTTAACATTGATTTATCCCATTTACCAACAAATCATCAACTTTAATTAATTGACAATTAATTTAATTAATTCTTGTTTTGACTTCATGGACCACAAGAGCACATCCATCCTTAAGAGGCATATCACTTTTTCTAAGTTTATGCTTGTTTTTGTACACCCTGCACACTTTCTTTTATTATTCACAATATATCTATCTAGCCACTTGCCTTTTATAATATAAACAAAAATAAAGAATCCAGATTTGTTCTTGGCCCTAGGATTTGGGTTTCCTCTTTTGCTCTTGTTCACCCCAATTTGAGTGAATAATGTTATTTTTACACTCCTTTTATTGATATTTAGATCAATTTGTGCTTATCTTAATTAATTTATCTCTCTACCCTAACCAAAGGTAGAACAAGGAGATTCAGAACAAAATTACTTACGACTTGCTTAGTATTTTAACTCAATTAAAGTAACATGTCAATCTATTTTTTAAATTTTAATAATTATTTATCAATTATAATTGTATTCTTTAAAATAAGAGTAAATTACAATTTTAGTTGTCAAAAATTCTCAAAAATTCTTAATTTAGTGTATTTTCTTCTTTAAAAATTTCCTTTTATGCATATTTTTTTATTAAATTGGTTTTCCAAAGGACATTATTAAATTATTGAGAAACAAACTTAAAATTTAATAATCTCTCAAAAACTAAAACGGCCACTAGTTATTAAATTAATTGATAATTAATTTTTAAAATTTTTAATTGTTTTATAATTCAGTACTAAAAATACTTTCACTTTGTAACTACCAATTAACTTAAAGATAAAAATATATTTAGTTTTTTTTATGAGAGTACTGGTTATTATCTGACCAATACCTTATAAATTAATTATTTTATAAACACATGTATAATAGTAGAAATACTATTCTAAATTTTTTCTTTCAATATTTGAGTTAATAAAAGTACTGAGTTCACATGAGGTCTGAGAATAGTGTGAATGATTATATTCAATTGAAAGAGTGTGAGAATAATTATTTTCAATTGAATTAATCCTTGGGTAGCAACCAGAATCTTGTTTGAGATGTTGGTCCCATTCCTAATCAATTTTTGTGTATAGATATTTTTTTTATTAATTTTGCTCCTGAAGTTTAAATTTATAATTAACTTTCAATCCTAAACACGACCAATATCAATGAACTACAAACTTATTGGTTTGTATATAGGGTAAAATATAATTTATCTTCCTAAATTATAGCCTAATTACAACTTTAATATATGAACTTCAAAGCTTTACAAAACATCCTTATAAACTTTCAGTGAACTTGAAATCATTATATCTACATCTATATTAATGTGTTTAATTTTAAAACTGTAAATAACACATACCTCCAGTAATATTATAGTGTTCTTTAACCTCCACTTAAATTTCTAACACCAAGTCCCTCCACAATACAAGAATCTAAGATGTCTTGATCAAGTGAGATTTCTTCTTCCATCTTTTAGCTTTGGCTATCGTAAGTTTAAAATAAATATGGGTAAAGTTATCTCGCCTTGTGTTTCAATGAAATTGGGCACATGGTCCTCTTGTGAGTAAAACACATTAATATAGACAGATCTAGAGGTAATGATTTCAAATTTACTAAAAGTGTTTATGGGGGTGGTTTATAAGATTTTAAAGTTCATGTATCAAAATTGTAATTAGGATATAGTTTAGGAGGATTAAGTGTATTTTTCCCTTATAGATATTTTGATTATTAAAATGGGAATGAGTGGATAATGGTTCAATTGATGTTGGGATGGGAAATCTTGTGGTCCTAATTAGCATGGTAATGATAATGGAAGCATGCAATATCCTGCACCTGTGTTTTCCCTTTCTTTTATTCTTCCTATATTTAAATGTACTTTTATATATATATATATATACACCCATTCTGCTATTTGTTAAGGCATATTCACTAGCTTATTCTTAGTCTCTCCTACTCTCTTTCCTTCCATAAATAAAAAGAGAATAAAAACTAAATATCTCATAAGAACTTTATTTAATAGAGCAATCATACTTTTATCAATTTTAAAAAAACTGAATTTAAATTTAGGATAAATTGCACATAATTACCCCTTTTAATTATAGCTTGATGTGTGCAATTTATCATCCTATACTAAAAAATATCAATTAACCTCTTAAGCACAAGTTTTCATGTTTTATACATTATTTTGTTAGTACTTTTTTTAAAAATTTCATTACTTTTTATGTAAATTACACAAGTTTTTCTTTAAACACAAGTTTTGTGTAATTTATACCTTTTATTAGAAATTTCTTTAGCTGTTCATACAAATTACATAGTTCCTTTAATATAATTACTTGTAAATTGCATGCACAAAAATCATGTTTAAATGGTCAAATATTGGCATTGCCCAGTTTTTTTAGTACAATGAGATAAATTACACACGAACTTATAGTTTGAGGGAGTTATGTGTAATTTAGTCTTAAATTTAAATTCAAAATATAATTTTAAATAAAATTCAAAACTTAATTGATCCATAATTATATTTAAATTATTGCATCATCGATGCACTATAAACCTATAGGAACATGTTCTTAATTGGTTTGAGAAATATTAAACGAAGGACCCAAATTTAAAATTATATCAAATCAATTATAAATTCTCTAACCTTGAAGGGTTAGTTTATTGGCTAAGGAGGTTCGTTTTTTTATATTAATTACTCTCTCCGTTTTAAATTAGTTGTTATCTAAGGTAATAATATAAAAATTAAGAAAGTTATTAAATAGTCTCAATTTTAACAAAAAATAATTGTACTTCACTAAATTATCCTTATTAAAATTAATTTGAACTCTTGTTATTATTTTATTAAAAATAATAATAAATAAGGATAATATTAAAAAAAAATAATTAATATCTCATTAATAATATAAAACGATAAATAATTTAAAATAAAATAAAATAATTAATATTTAAAAAAATTTATTATTTTAAATCAGATGAAGTATTTTAGTTCAAATTTTAAGATGAATATTTAAAAGAATTTATTATTTTAAATGCGGTTGGAAGATACTAAACATTAAAAATAATGGATAATTTAAAAGGTAAGGTACCAAAGCAGATAAAAAAAATTACAAACTTAAATAGTAATTTAGCACTATTTTATTTAATACTGTTATATAATGCACCAAATTTGCAGGCTAGTACTGCGCACTGACAAAATACTATTCCTAAGAATTAATTAGGTCGATCTCTATATAAAGGACAAAAAAATTAAAATCAAATGCATATTTGTCATCTGATGTGTTATTCTTATAATTTTTTTTTCATGACCAGTGAAATAAGTGAATGATCAAAAAGTGCCCAAGAAAAAATTGAAGAGGAAAGTTTAGTATATTATTTGTAAAATTCAATTTGTCAAGTTTTTTGGGTTACACCCAGCCAAATATCCCAAACACTATATTTCATCTTTCTTTTATATAGCACTTATAATATATATTAACCAAAAAATTCATATATACTAATTAAGTAGCCTCTATAGTATTTATAATAAATTATTAATGACCCTTAATTTAACTTAATGATATTAGAATCATCTCTAAGATTGATGAGGTAACAAGTTCAAATTTCAATTGAAATCAAATAAAAATATTATAAACGCAATATATTAGTACCAAAACATACAATTTGATATTAGAGTCATATATGAGAGTTGTTAGTTCAACCTTAGTCAAAGTCAAATTAACAAAAACAAAATACCTGAAATGGTTATGAACTCTTGGATCCAGACATTAAATTCACTCTCACATCTAAATAGAATTCTGAGTTTTAAATTAAAATAATATCTAACATATTTAACTATTGCCAATTAACACAAAATGAAAAATCTAAAAAAGCTCAAATACGTATGTTATTCAATAAGTCCATCTGATCTTCAGCTCTAAAATATATGCATTAAATGAATACAATAGTACAAACTATTTTAGTAATGTCAGGAGCTTGTTTTAATAGTCAATTATTTGGCCCAATGTTTTAGTGAAAATAATTTTACTATTATCATAATATAATAGTACATATTTATTTACGTTTTTTAATATAATTTATTTTTAAATTATAATTAAGTTAGTTGTTAAAATTTTAAAAAATTATTTGTGTCAAAATATTTATAAAAATAATATTAAATTTTTCATTACTAATATTAGAAATGTTTTCCTTCTGAGGGGCTGCTCTTCGTAATTTCCACCATTAGATTATGTCAAAGTGTGGGACATGAGTGATGTGAAATTGAAAGATGTGAGTGTGGCTAAAAGAAAATCTAGTGTGTGGCACTTGCATCCTAATCAATAATGTTGGAGTAAGATATTTTCACTTCCATTTTTAGTGATAGACTAAAAATTCCCTTGAGGAGCTTTTTGGCTGGGCCATTAGATCCCTTTCTACGTTTTAAATAATAAAAAAAATATAACACATGGATTTTTATTTCAGACATGGACTTTACAAATAGAGTTAATAAATTCATTCAAATTTATTAGAAATATTATATTTTAAAATAATATTTTGTAAAAATTGATATTCTCTTGAATGTCATTATATATGATACACCATTTAAAATTTTCTAGAACACCAAAAAAATATCATATGATACAATTTTAGAGTAGATGTAAAGATAACTAGGATAGTTTAAAACATATAAACAATTTATTCTTTAAGATATATAAAATTACTATTATTTATTTAAAATATAATTAATCTTTGACATAGAATATTTTTTCGATTTCTAATCAATTAAGTTTGTATATACAGAATCATATGTAACATCAAATATGAATAATATATATGTACGAATTTTTTCCCTTTTCATTCTCTGTAAAATTAAAAAAAAATAAAACATGTATGAATATTTTTTATAAAGTAATTTTAAATAAAACAATTGAAAATAAACCGTTTGTATAAAATGTCAAGAACCTCTGCTAGGTTATATTTAAGAACTAAAATCTGACAATATATTAGGACTAAAGATTTTGAAGACAAGTTCTTTAAAATTGCATTATGTTAGAACCACTTTGAAGGTTTATAGTGAAGTTTGAGAATTTTGAAAATAAGAAATATATATGTAAAGTTTCAATCAAGATAAATTTTTCAAAAATAGATTTTGATTCTTAACAAAAATACTTATTATTCACTTTTTATGCAAAAACCTCATTATAAACCAAAAACTGAAGAATGAAGTTGGGCGTTAATCTATTTAACGAGTTCAACATATATTTCCTAGATGTTAAAAATATAAAGATAAATTATGATAATATAACATTTAATATTCTTTATATTTATGAGATGATACTTACTTTTTTTATGAATATATGTCAAGATTAATTTATGTTTAACACTAACATGATATATAGATAAATAAAAAATAAGAATAAATAATTTTTTTACACTTTTATAAGAAAATAAAATATTATTTAACAAATAAAAAGTGTTAAATATTATATTATTAAATTTTAAAGAGTTAAGGTAATTTATACCTAAAATATAAACTAAAATACATGTGAACTTTTTCTAATAGTTTAAATCGTCAAATAAATTAAATTTTTAACATGATTTTAATTTTTTTTCTTGCTTAAAAAATAGTAAAGAGTTGGATGCTAATCTGTATTCAAATAAACTACAATCTGAGTTGAATTGATCCCATCTGCAAATGGGTCAACAGTGTTATTTACTTTACTCATTTGGTCAATTGAACTTGTTCTTTTTAAGAATTAAAGCTGTAAAGCCATTATTTTGCTTCGCAATGAGTACCTCTAATAATTTATAAGAAGTTTTAGATTTGACATTTGTACCAACCATCATGTGGAAAAGCAAAAGACCTAGAGTAAATTACTGCACATTGAAAGATTTCAAAATTTTAATTTTTTAAAATTAATCCTTTAATTTATATTTTCATTTTTAAGAATAATTTGAGAATATATTTTTTTAAATTTAATTCTCAAAAGAACATTTTAAAAATAAAAATACACATTGAAAGATTAAAATAAATAAATCAATTTTAAATTTAATTCCAAGATATTTTTAATAAGACATGAGTTAGTAATCCTCGAATACTTAAATCTCGTTGTACATTAATTTTCTTGTCGACGTTGACACTAAAATTTACAAAGGTAAACAATGGACAACAAATTTTAAATAATCAAAAATTAACTCCTATTAAATATTAAAAAGACAAAAAATTTCTGTAAAAAGGAAAAATACTTTAATCTCAAAATTTTTAATATAACTTTCTTACCAACTTTAACACCAAAATATAAAAAGGTTAATTTTTTACTCAAAATAAATTTTAAATATTTAAAGATTAAGTCATAAATTAGTAAAACTAATTAAATAATCTCAATTGACTTATAAACCTAGCCTAGGCACTAAAAAGTGAATTTAATAAAAATAGAATTAATTAAAAAAACTTTCCTACATATAAATTTGAAGGGGGTGAATCTTTTTATCTTTAGTGGTTAGACCCTTTTCTCCCCCAAGTCAGAAACTTCTGTATATAGAAAGAAAATATAGGTAAAAAATATGGTTAGTGATATAACTATATAAGCATACTTGAGAGTTAAAATAAATAGGAAGAAATAAGATCAAACTAACCCAAATAAAATGATAAAAATAGTAATGCTTACTAAAAAAAACAATGCAAAGTGAAACTGAGAGGAGAGAGAAAGAGAGAGAGAAGAAAGAAGACAAAAACACAACAACTTTGGTTTTCATTTTCCTTGTTGCTCTCTTAGGTTTGTGGGTCCCCACAATCGTACGGACTGTCCCTACCCACTGTCTCAGAATGAGACATCAGCCACTGTGTCCCCTCTTCTCCAATCTTACATCGACAACGCATTGTCCTTTGCTCCTACGTGGCTTCCACTTCCCATTCCTAACACGACAACGCATTGTACCCTAAATCAGACCCTAGTCTCTCTCACTGTCTCCCTTCAAGCTTTCTCCTCTCTCTCTCTCTCTCTCTCTCTCTCTCTCTCTCTCTCTCTCTCTCTCCATCTCTCTCCATCATTATTTGAGAGATTTTCAGCTGGTAGTTATTTATGAAATAACATTTATTTTTTAAGTGTAAAAATTATTATTTATATTATATTAATGTTAAAAATAAATTAATATTTTTATAAATAACTGACTATTATTTTTTTTTAATTATATTATTAAATTTTTTGAAATATTAAAATTAAGATAAAAATTATGAAAGATTAAATTTTACGAAATACTAAAATTAAGATAAAAATAAAGATAAATTGACTATCATTTGTAATAAATATATATCTCCAAATAAACATTTTTAATCTTTTTTATTTTTTTAAAATTTAATAATATAAATCTTTTTTAAAATAATATTAGATTCTTTCATAACAGAATAAATATATTAATTTACTTTAATATAATAAATTAAAAAATTAAGAAATAAGAATAACTAATATATTTTTATTCTTATTAAATAATTAAATAATATTGTTTAAAAATAAAATTATTAGTGTTTAAAACAGGCAAGTAATTTAAATGAAATATTTTTTAACGCCTTTGCTATATTATTTTGGATGTAGTTATATTTTTATAATAATTTTTTAATTTTAATTTTAATTTTTAATTTAAAAAATAGTTTAAGAGAATTTTAAAAAATTTAAAATAAATAAATAAAAGTTTCATAACACAAATATTCAAAAATAAATAAATAAAACAAAAAAAAGTAAAAAAAAATTTTATTTATTTTTTACTTTTTTAAAATTATTTCTTAAAATAAAAATTATAAAAAAATTAAAAAATTATTCCGAAAATATAACTATCCCAGACTCATAACGAAAGCCTTCTTTAACATAGTTTTATCTCACTAATTTTAGCTCATTTGTATGTCTTCTTGCTTTGTCCTCTCTCTCTCTCTATCTATCTCTTTGCAGCGTTGTTCCTTACACAAACACAAAGCCTTTTTACTCCAAAATAACACTACAAAAATAGAAAGATACCCATGCTATAAGCACCCTCCATTCCTTCTGCGTTCTCATGTTTCTTTCTCCTTTTCTCTCTTTAGGGTTTCTTTTATAAGTTCTTTCTCTATCTTCTTCCTCATTGTATTTCTTCTGGGTCTTGTGAAACTTCCCTTCTTTTTCTGAGAAGAATTGATCAGTAGAAGAGGAAGAAGATGGGGAGAGGTAGGGTTCAGCTGAAGCGAATCGAGAACAAAATCAGCCGTCAAGTGACGTTTTCCAAGCGCCGAACTGGACTGTTCAAGAAAGCCAATGAAATCTCTGTTCTCTGCGATGCTCAGGTGGCTCTGATTATCTTCTCCACCAAAGGGAAACTCTTTGAGTACTCCTCTGATGCCAGGTTCCTTCCTTATTCTCTGATCCATATATTTTTCCTTCATCTTTGAAATTCTCTCTCTCTATATATATATGCTTTGCTTTTGTTGGTAAATGCTTAGAGTTCTTCTTCTTCCTTATTTTCTTTTGGATCCAATTTCTCATTATCTAGTCAATCGAGCTAGTTTTTTTTACTCGCTGATGTCCTTCTTTGTTTTTACCTCCTTACCAACTTACCATTTTTATGATCTATATTGAAAAATCATTCTTGCTCTTTCTTTCTTTCTCTTGATACTTTCTTCTCTTCCTCTTCCTCTTCCTCTTCCACTTCCTTTCTTTCTGTCTTTTTCTCTCTCTTTTGTTTTTGCATAATTATTATCTTTCTCTATTATTTCAAGCTCAAATACAAGTATTCAGTACATTCCTTTTGGATCCAATATTATTTTCTCATTCTGTGTTTGTCAAACTAAGTTTATTCAGTACAGTCCAATAATATTTTCTGTGCTTGTCCTCTTCTTTGTTTTTACCATTTTCATGAATCTGCATATTGCAAAGCGCTCTTTCATTCTCTCTCTCCCAGTTTCTTCTCTTCCTCTTCCTTTAATTTCTTTATGTCTTTTTTCACTATTTTTTGTGCTTAATTATCTCTTTCTCTCTTATTCCAAACTAATTATACAAGTATATATTCAGTAAATTCCTTTGCTTCTTTGGATCCAGTTTCTCGTCATCTGGGTTTTCAAACTAGTTTTATTACTTGTTGATTTCCTTCTTTGTTTTTACATTCTTACCAACTTACCATTTTTATGATCTACATATTGAAAAGTCACTTCATCTTCCTTTAATTTCTTTCTGTCTTTTTTTCTCTTTTTTTATGTGAAATTATCTCTTTCTCTCTTATATTCCAAACTAAAACACAAGTATTAGCGCATAATTCCTTTGCTTGTTTTGGATCCAATATTTTCTCATCATCCGAGTATGTCAATTTACTTTTATTACTTTTTTTGTCCTTCTTTGTTTATACCTTTAACTAACTTAATTACCATTTGTATTATCTGCATATTGCAAAATATTCTTTCTTCCTTTCTTTCTATCTTTAATTTTTTTTGTGCTTAATTATTATCTCTTTCTTATTCCAAACTGAAATACAAGTGTGTGTGTATATATATATATATTCTGTGCATTCCTTTTGCTAATAATTTTAATTTGGATCCAATTTCTCAACATCTGAAATCTT
>JASKGM010066237.1:0-16884 GCA_034509205.1 Ceratonia siliqua
GGGGGGGGCGGGGAGTTGTGATTAGGAGTTTTATAGGAAAATTGTTCATCATCAATTTCTTGCATTTCATCAAAAACCTTCAACATGCAAAGTTCTTGAGGATGCAGAATTTATGTTTGCTATTGTTTACATGTGTTTGGATGAGGTAATTTAAGAGGGGGGGGGGGGGGGAGTAATTTTATAGGGTGTTTCAAATACTTTACTACAAAAAACTTTGTTTTGGTAATCAATCAAAGAATTTTGGAAATTCCAAGTAATTTAATCATGGAATTGTTTAAAGAAAATTTCAAATACCTCACTTTTAGGTGGAATTTCAAATTCCTCTTTCAATTTCTTTTTTTAATAAAAAAAGAAAAATTTTATTGAGTAAGAAGAGAATTACAAATTGGGAGAATAAGGCATCCTCCTATGAAAATTACTAAGATAAAATACAAGAACCAAAAGAAAAATAATAAAGATCAAGAATGAAACAAAGCTGCCCAATCTCTCAGTAAATCAACAATAGCAACTCCCTTAAAAAAACCATCAGCAGAACACCAAAGTGAGGCCAAACACAATATCTTTTCCCACACCATCTCTGAAGACATGGACATACCCTGACAAATTTGAGCATTTCTCTCCGACCAGAGAAACCATAAAACTGCAAATACTGCACAGTGCCATGAAATTTAGCATTTTTTTTTTCTTCCAAATCCTTTGAATCTTATCAATGAAAAACCCTTCAGTGATCAAGGACAAACCCACAATTCTCCAAACACTCCAAACAATTTATTCCATAAAAAACCAGCTGCTGGACAGTGTAATGTCCCATTTCCGACCCTATACCTGGCACTTGAACCTAACTGAGAGTCAGGGACGGGACCTGGAGCAGGGGTTGGGTTCAGGTGCTGGGACCAAGGCCGAGGCTGGTTCTGAGAGATGGGGCTGGTGTCTGGTCTGAGTCGAGGCTGGGTCTGGGTCTGGGGTTGTCATGAAAAAATTATTTATAAAATACAAAAAAGTGCAAATTTCTTTGTAAGATTTAATTATCCAAAAATTCCATATAATTTTAATTTACATCATCCATACAAAAACCCAAGAACTTGATTTCTAAATGATTTATGGTTAGGGGTGAGCATAACCTGAAGGCCTGCTCAGACCTACTCAAAATGAAGTAAAAAGAAGTTATTTCAGTTTGTTCAGTTTGGATTTTTGGGCTTATGTGGGTTGGAAATTTCCGAAAAACGAAAAGAAAAAGAAGGTTGTACTCAGTTTAATTTTGTGTGCTAGAATCCATCATATCATCACTCTCTCTCTCCCCTCTTTATTCGACTGTTGAATTTTTGTTCAGCCCTTCCAACTTTTTCACATGACAACTGTACCTCACTTTCCAATTCAAATACAACTTTTGGAAATTATAAATTAAATATTCCCAACTATTCCTCAATCCCTTTTGACTCTCAGTCTTAACCTCAGTTTTTTTTTTTTTAAAATAATTTCATTTATGCTGCCTTCCCTCCAGTCACTGCCTCACTGCCTTGTACTTCTTCTTCTCCTTGAGAGGCCTTCTTGTTCCTCTTTCAAGGCAGACTTATTTTAGCTTTCACCTTCTCTTTTCTGCTGAATCAGTGAAGTCCATTGACATTGAGGTTCCCAGCAACTCAGAACCATTGACAGCGAGGTCACTGGAGATGCCTGAAAGATTCTTCATCTTGATCCTTTTTTTAATATATAATTCTGGAAACCCAACATTCGACAAAAGAACATTAAACTGACTGAAGTACAGTTGACCAAGAAAAAGGGTCCGCAACGGGTTTAATTTTCTCAATGTGAACTTGCTTTGTTCAGGTTGAATTTTGTAATAAACCTAACCAACCAGAGCCCACCCTTAGTTATGGCTATTGAAAATATGCCGGTGCACAAAACTAATTCTTCCTTACTATAGGTTACTGAATAATCACACTCATAGACACCTATTTGCCTTTTGATTCCCATTTCCCATTTATTTAAGTCAGTAGATAACGGACTCCTATAAATGTATGCCTCAATTATTATTTTTATGCCTACATTTCTCTTAGAAATATGTCATGTCTCTTCTTTCATCTTTTGGCTGCTTCTTCAAATACTCAGGAACTAGGCATGTTTTGTTTTGGCTGCACCCCCTTAGCCTCTTTATTAATAGTTTTGTAGATGGTAAGAAGAGAAGGGCTTATAAGAATCACTTTTTATTTTAATTCATGTTCTACTTAAGGTTCAAAATATCTTGTTAGCGTTCCTTTTTTTCTTCCCTATTTCCTTTTCTTTTTCTCTTTTCCTGTTCCCCTTTTAATTTTTTTCTCCTTTTTGGTAAAAGGTTCTGTACAAGAGCAGATGTGACAATCGTCTTAATGAGATTATAGAGAGGATATCTGCTGATACGTGTGAGGTATTTCTGAGGCTTGCATGTGTTTGCATTACCTCCTCAAGCTTAAATGTCTATCATTTGCTTAATGTATTCAATATCAGGTTGAGATTCTAGCAAAGAAATATGAAGACAAATATAAGCAAGTTGGAGATTTAGCATCCAAGTTAACTACTGAGGAAGCCACATTCCGTGACATACAGGTGTGATAAATGATGGCTTTTTTGTCGTCCAACAAGTTGTAATTTCTCTTCTCTCTAATAACATTTCTTCTTTTATTAAAAAAAAAGAAGTTTGGCTATTTTATTTTTTTCAATTGATAGTGTAAATGGTAAAAGGTTTGTTATTGTTCTCTCTCTCTCTCTCCCCTGGCCGCTGTCAAATGATTTTATTTGTATAATATCTAGGAGAAAAAATTGGAATTATATCAAGCAATTGTCAAGATGGAACAAGATGGCAGTGCAGAGGGTACTCTACAGGTATTATTTTTATTTTTATTTTTCTTTTACGTGGTCATTGCAGACTTCTTGGGAACTTGTTTTCATATCTCCTTTATAATTTCCAGGCTCATGCTGATCATATCCAATCAGACCTTGATGAGCTGGTGAAATCTCTGAATGAGAGGTGCAAGAAGTATGGATTACGTGCAAAGCCCACAACACTAGTGGAGCTACCCTTTGGTAAATTTAAATTATGGATGATGTTGTTACTACCCTCGAGGCATTTCCAGTCTTTAGATTGTTTATAACTGTGATATTAGTATTTATCTATTGCATTTATTTTGTTGTTGTTAATGTTTTTTTTTTTAATAAAATAATAAACTTAATTAGAAAGAAAGATACCAGAGAAGAGGATAAAGAAAAAAGCGGTGAGAAACAGAGTCTTAAAGCTACCCATTCCCTCTGCATATTTGACAGGAAAATGCCCTCAAAAAGCCATGAGAAGAACATGAAAGAGAAGCCACAAACATAATCCTATCCCATAAGTATCTAAAGGCATGGAAGCACCCCTGAAAATGCTGGCATTTCATTCCAACCAAATATGCCAAAGCATGGTGGAGATTGCGCATTGTCATAAAGCTTTATCATCATTTTTCCATCTAAAGCCTTTGAACCGAATTGAGAGAACATGCTCTAAATTGAGAGGACATACCCAATTCTCACTAAGGACCCCAAGGAAACAGCCACCCAACAATGTGAAAATAAAGGGTAAATTACAGTTTCCCCCGTGGTTTGGCCAATATCAGTTTGTCCCCCCAAAGGTTGTCGTCTTACCCCTCTTGTGGTTAGCTTTGTTACCACTCAACACCCCTATGGTATTTTTTGTTTAAATTTAACCAAAATAATTATGTGAAAGTCACCTAAAATTAGTTTGCGCTCTTGTGGTTTAAAACTTTTTCATTCAACCCCTTGTGGTCTACAATTTGTCATTCAACCCCCCAAACTATTGCTAGGCTAGGCTTAGACCGACATTTAGAAATTAAAAATGTGGCTATTACTTTAACAAATCAATTGACCGAACAAATGATAACAAATAAAAAAATTAAGCTTGGAAGATCAAAAGATGGAAGTCATGATATTAGTTTGGAGCTATCTCAAACAGTCAAATTCATAAATTGAGGAAAAATACATGTTATGCTCTGAAATTTATAGAAAAGCATTAAAAATTTACTTATGAAAAGTTTTTAATTCAAAATAATTATTTTGCTCACAACTTTGCAAGTATAAAGTCAATAAATCAACTTCAACTATGTCTTTTGATCTTCCAAGCTTAATTTTTTTTTTTGTTTTAATCTTTTTCGGTAAATTGGTTTGTTAAAGTGTTATACCTGCTTTTTTAATTTCTAAATGTTAGTCTAATTGTAGCCTAGCAATAGTTTCAGGGGGTTGAATGAAAAGTTTTTAAATCATAGGGGGTAAACTGATTTTAGGTAACTTTCTCATGATTATTTCCTTTAAAATTTGGATGGACAATACCAGTAGGAGAATGACACACTTTGAACCGAAGAGGGAGGGGGGGGGGGGACTATGTTGGACCTCCTATCAGGTTTACTTACACTAGGAGAAAGGGTAAGGCAGTTACAGGGGAGAATAATGTACCAAGAATAACTGAGTAACTGTAATTGGGTGGCTGGGCAGTTAGGGACTAAGTTGTTAGAACTGTAATGAGTCTTATAAATAGAAGAATAAGTAATGATAGAGGTATGCTGAGTTTAGTCTTAAGGGAAAGCTAGTGGATTCTCCGAATAATCCACTATCATTTGTACTTGGTTTCCTAAATACTAGACATCTCAAAAGGGTCAATTGACTCTGTTTTCATTCTTTTCTGTGTGAGTTCCTAACAAAGTGGTATCAGAGCAGTCGATTTTGGGGAATGGGAAGTAAGAAGGTAGACAAGAGACTGGTTGTCTTGGAGGAGCAACTAGGTACTATGAAAGAAGCGGTGCAACGCCATTGAGGTTGTCCAAGAAGAGTTATAGAAAATTCCGACGTTAGAAAAGAAGATGGAATTACTCATGGCGAAAATGGATAGAGTGTTGCAGAACCAAGGTTCGCTAGAAAGAACCATGGGGGTTTTGGAAGAAGGACCTTCAGAGGAAAGAAATGGAACGAGTTTGGAAGAAGGGGAGCGAGCAACTCCCAAAGTTCAAGAAACTTACTGGGAGTAGTGATATGGGAGATTGGAAATGCCAAGCTTTGAAGGAAGCAACCTAGACGGTTGGATCTTTCGGGTAGAGAGATTCTTTACTATAAACGAGATGATGGACTCTGAGAAGTTAGAGACGACCATTATCGGTCTAGAAGGCGAACCTTGTCCTGGTTTTAGTGGGTTGATGGCCGACGACCAATCAGGAGCAGGAACGAATTGAAAGCCAATATATTGGAAAGATTTCGACCATCCCAATAAGGCACCTTATGCCAGCAGTTTCTGGCCCTTCGATAGGAGGGAACGGTGCACAACTATTGCAAGAAATTTGAGCTTCTTACGGCATTTTTCAGTGAGATCATAGAGGAGGTTTTAGAAGGGAATTTTGTTAATGGTCTGAAACTAGAAATAAGAGCAGAGGTAAGAATGATGCAACCCACATGTTTGAGTCGGGTCATGGACCTTGCCCAACGGGTCGAGGAAAGAAATTGCACTATCATGCAGCCTAGACCATCATTAACCAGTCCAGGGGGTTGAAGCACGTCTTATAGCTTGATGGAAACCCGAGCTGTATAAACTAGAAACTGGACTCTTGGTATTTTATTGATAGAAGGATGGCAGCAAAATTAACCCAATTGACCAAAACAGAATTGAAATAGCAAGAAACAGAGGCTATGATTCCTCTGTATTACAGAAGTGACACTTGGCAGCTAATAAAGACAGAAAAGAATTAAAACAGCAGCACACACAACATTAGGAACCTTCTCTCTAGCTATTGGGCGCTAGAATCCCTTCCCTTCATGACCCAAAACTCTGCATATCCAGAACCAACGGTTTACCACTTATTTATAGAGCTTTTAAGTAGTTCCCCTTGTACCAAGGACTCCTACAGTAGCTACACTCTTAATATTAACAGTTTCCCTTCTACCTAGGACTTCTACAGCAGCTATACTCTTAATAATAACAGTTTCCTCCTTTACCCAAACTCCTAGAGTCCCTTCATTTGTCCTACCTTTTCCTTTGATAGACTTTAATTAGGAGTGGGGGCCCATCATTACCCCCCTAACAGAGCTACCTTGTCCTCAAGGTGAACTATATGAAGAGTACCCTTAGTGACATACTCATTATGACCCACCTGGATCCCATTGGGTTTTAGTTATAAAGGTATTTTGGCCCAATTCCCTCTCACTAGTAATTTTATTTGAGTTCTCAGTTTGGCCTAAACTACTCTTGTATCCAATTCCCTTATGTTGTCGTTCAGCCCATGTGTTTCCTATAACCCAGCTCTTTTCTCCACTGTTTTGGATCAGTGTTATCTCATAAATTAGATTTTTTGGCCTTCCAATCCTAATCTCCTTCTCCAACCCAGTAACCCATACCCATCTCAGATGGGTTGCTACTTTCTCCTTCAACAGTAGCTCTGTCTCCCCCCTCAACTGCAATTTTGTTTCCATCCTCAACGGCAGTTTTGCTTCCTCAATTTCTTTTTCAGCTTGAACGCTTCCTTTCACTTTTGAGACTTCCAGGGCAGCAAACTCCTCGATGCTCTCCCTGTCTGAAATTTCTTCGGCCCTCAATCCATACTCTTTGGATTGATTCTCCTTATTAGCAATGGCTCTCCTGCGTTCCTTCACCATGTCCATTAATGCATCACGTAACACTCTTAATTCTTTTTTCAATATACCCACTTCTCTTCTCAAACCTCCAAATTCTTTTTCTAACCTCTCAACTTTTGCCTCCATCTTAGAGTCCTCTATTCTAGGATCTTATGCTCTGATACCAAAATGATGGAAACCCGAGCTGTATAAACTAGAAACTGGACTCTTGGTATTTTATTGATAGAAGGATGGCAGCAAAACTAACCCAATTGACCAAATCAGAATTGAAATAGCAAGAAACAGAGGCTATGATTCCTCTGTATTACAGAAGTGAAACTTGGCAGCTAATAAAGACAGAAAAGAATTAAAACAGCAGCACACACAGCATCAGGAACCTTCTCTCTAGCTATTGGGAGCTAGAATCCCCTCCCTTCATGACCCAAAACTCTGCATATCCAGAACCAGTGGTTTACCACTTATTTATAGAGCTTTTAAGCAGTTCCCCTTGTACCAAGGACTCCTACAATAGCTACACTCCTAATATTAACAGTTTTCCTTCTACCTAGGACTTCTACAACACCTACACTCCGAATACTAACAGTTTCCTCCTTTACCCAAACTCCTAGAGTCCCTTCATTTGTTCTACCTTTTCCTTTGATAGACTTTAATTGGGAGTGGGGGCCCATCATAGCCCAAGTTGGAATAACATATTTACAACCATCAATAAAGCTCCATTAATTCCAGAGAAGATGCCTGACCAGAAAAACTCTTCAAGCACGCCTAATTTCAGGCGACTAACTGATACAGAATTAAGAACCAAAAGGGAGAAGCGGTTCTGTTACAGGTGTGAAGAGAAATATTCTTGGGGCCACCAATGTAAAAACCGTGAATTACAAGTGATAGTGGTTAGTGATGAGTTACTGGAAAATTTTAGAGAAGAGGATACAGAAGAGGAAGCAGAAGGAAGAAGCATGGTGGAATTATCCTTAAATTCTGTAGTTGGATTGACGGCACCAAAAACAATGAAGGTGAAAGGTAGAGTTGGTCAACAGGAAGTCATTGTTCTCAATGACTGTGGGGCAACACATAACTTCATATCTACTAAGTTAATTAAGAAGTTGGAAATTCCATTGGCTTCAACAGCAGGTTATGGGGTTTGCATGGGTACTGGGTTGTTAGTAAGGGGAGAGGGTATATGGAAAGGAGTTTTGCTGTCATTACAAGAGCTTGAGGTAGTGGAAGAGTTCCTCCCTTTAGAACTAGGTAGCTTTGACATAATACTAGGGATGCAATGGTTCGAATCCTTGGGGGACATGCATGTGAATTGGCAGACTCTAACTATGACATTCAAGGTGGGTACAAACCAAGTAACACTACAGAGTGATGCAAGTTTATGTGAATCTATGGTTTCTGTGAAAACCATGATGAAAACCCTTAAGCACAGTAAACAAGGGGTACTAGTAGAACTTAATCAATTGATGGTGGGAGTGAAGCAGCAGAAATCTGAGACTCCAGTAGAAATTCAAGAGATACTTTAGCAGTTTGCTGATGTTTTTCAACCTCCAAAGGGGCTTCCACCCATGAGATGCAAAGATGATGCCATCATTTTAAAAGAAGGGGCTGGTCCAATAAATGGAGGCCTTATTGTAAACACTTGATTCTATCAAGATAATTTTCAAAATTTTGAAAAAATAAAAAAAAATTACAGAAAAATTAAGAAAATATGAAAATTAGGGAAAAGTAGTAATATTGACAAAAAAGCGTCGGTTTTCCACTTATAGATACCCCTAAGCTCATAATGATGAAATTGAAAAGCTGGTTGCAGAAATGTTGGCTGCATGCATAATACATCCTAGTATGAGCCCTTTTTCTAGTCCTGTCCTCCCAGTTCGCAAAAAAGATGGTAGTTGGAGGTTTTTCATAGACTATAGGGCGCTTAACAAAGCAACAGTACTGGATAAGTTCCCTATTCCCATGATTGATGAGTTACTAGATGAACTCCATGGGTCTATAGTATTTTCTAAGCTTGATCTCAAGTCTAGATACCACCAAATCAGAATGAAGGCTAGTCATATACCTAAGACAGCATTTATAACTCATGATGGCCATTATGAATTCTTAGTGATGCCATTTGGGCTCACTAATGCCCCAGCAACCTTCCAAGCCTTAATGAATGAGGATTTTCACCCTTTTTTATGAAAGTTTGTACTTGTATTTTTTGATGACGTATTGGTGTACAGTAAAACAATGGAGGATTATAAGGAACACCTTGCCATAGCCTTGGGTTTACTGAGGAAACACCAGCTGGTTGCAAATGAAAAAAAAAAGTGAATTTGGGTAAAGTCAGGTGAAATATTTGGGGCATGTAATTTCTTCAGAGGGAGTGGCAACAGATAAAAGCAAAGTGACAGTTCTGTTAGACTGGCCAACACCCACAAACCTGCAGGATCTCCGTGGAATTTTAGGATTGATAGGATATTATAGGAAGTTTGTATCGGGTTATAGTACAATTGCTGCCCCATTGATTGCTCAACTCAAAAAGGACCAATTTAAATGGAATGCAGCGAAAACTACAACTTTTAATCAACTTAAGGAAGCTATGGCCATAGTACCAGTATTAGCATTGCCTGATTTTTGACAGCCATTTATTTTGGATACGAATGCATCGGGCTATGGCTTGGGAGCAATCCTCATCCAAACCAACGGCCAGTTGCATTTTTCAGTCACACTTTATCTTCTCGGGCTCAACTTAAGTCAGTATATGAACGTGAACTTATGGCAATTGTATTTGCCGTCCAGAAATGGAGACCGTACTTATTGGGTAGGAAGTTTGTGGTAAGGACAGATCAACAAAGCCTAAAATTTCTACTTGAGTAGCATTTGATTAGTATCGAAATCAGAAATGGTTGACAAAATTATTTGGGTATGCTACAATTACTATGCCTACAGGAACACTGGGATTTTACTGAGTTGCCGCGACAAATACAACGAGACCCTACACTTCACTAGATTAAGGAAGCCATTATCAAAGGCCATGATGACCCAACATCGTTTACTTTGTCTCAAGGAAATCTTTTCTTTAAAGGTGATTAGTCGTACCCCGCACATCACCATGAATTCCACAGTTGTTACAGCTCTTTCATGACAATCCTATGGGGGGCACTTGGGCGTCCGCAAAACAGCTCCACAATGGTATTGGGTGGGTATGAAGGGCGACATTGCAAATTACATCCAGTGCTGTGAAGTGTGACAGAGAAATAAGCAACTGGCTCTCTCCCCAGCAAGGCTTTTACAACCATTACTAGTGCCTGCACAAATTTGAGAAGACATTACAATGGATTTTATTGAGGGGCTACGTAATCTGAAGGGTGCACTGCTATCCTAGTTGTGTTTGACAGATTGAGCAAATATGCTCATTTTATTCCACTTCGACATCTTTTACAGCACAAACAGTTGCTGCCAGCTTTATAAAGAAAGTAGTAAAATTACATGGGGTACCTCAGTCAATGATCTCAGACTAAGACAATCTTCTTCAGTCTTTTTTGGACAATATTATTCAAGTTACAGGGGACTAAACTGAAGCGAAGCACAGCTTACCATCCTCAAACAAATGGTCAAACTGAGAGAGTTAATAGATGCATTGAAACTTACCTAAGATGTTTCATAACGGGGAAACCCACTCTTTGGGTTCAATGGTTAACTTGGACCGAATATTGGAACAACACATCCTTCCATGTTGCAGCTCAGACTACCCCGTTTGAAATTGTCTATGGCCGAGAACCACCTCCCCTCATTAGGTACAGTGCAGGTTCCACCACTGTGTTCTCAGTGGAACAACAATTATAGGAATAAGACATTATTTTGGATGACTTAAAATTTAATCTACTACGAGCACAACAAAAGATGAAAGCAAGGGCTGGGGGTGAAACATAGAGATGTCACCATAGTGTGGGCGAGTTGGTCCTCATTAAAAATAAGACCCTATAGACAAAAATCACTAGCATAGAGAAGAAATGAGAAGTTGGCACCCAGATATTTCAGCCTATATAAAATACTACAGTGCATTGGAGCAATAGCTTACAAGCTTCAACTTCTAGACAATATGGCCTTACATCTAGTGTATCATATCTATCAACTTCGCGGAGCTATCGGGCTAAATCGACAAGCAACTCAATTGCCACCTCAACTCTCCTCTGACTAGGAGCTAATGGTGCAACCAGAGGGCATTCTGGGAGTGAAATCCCATGTCAATAGCACGGGCTTTCCACCTGATGTCCTTATTAAGTGGCAAGGCCTTCCTAAGACTGATGCAACTTGGGAACAATTTGATGCAATCTCACTGCAGTTCCCCGAATTTCACCTTGAGGACAAGGTGAAAGTTTGGGCGGGGGGTAGTGTTAGACCTCCTATCAGGTTTACTTACACTAGGGGAAAGGATAAGGCAGTTACAGGGGAGAATAATGTACCAAGAGTAATCGAGTAACTGTAATTGGGTGGCTGGGTAGTTAGGGACTAAGCTGTTAGAACTGTAATGAGTCTTATAAATAGAAGAATAAGTGATGATAGAGGTATGCTGAGTTTAGTCTTAAGGGAGAGCTAGTGGATTCTCTCGAATAATCCACTATCATTTGTACCTGGTTACCTAAATACTAGACATCTCAAAAGGGTCAATTGACTCTGTTTTCATTCATTTCTGTGTGAGATCCTTTCAGACTGTAATTTACCAAAATAAATGACCTACTATAGTTTTAGAGTTAGATGTGCACATGATACAAATATTAAGAGAAAGAGTTGTGTCAGGTCTACAAATCTGTAACATGTCCCTTGTTGTAATCTATTTTAATTGTTTTAAGTTCTTATTACTGCTGATTGAAACACATTGAAATTACCATGGTTGTGTTCTATAAACTCATGCTTTTTTTTCCCTAATATTGTTTAATTGTTCACCTGCTAAGTGAAATTTTGTTTGCTTCTTGATAAAGTTATCATATCTACCCCTATTGCTTGTATTATTTGTGCCCCTGTCATTTCTATTTGCTTTGTGGTGGTTTACCCCCCCCTCCCCGGGGTTGTTCTTTATTTTAAATAATTACAAGCATCTAAAGGTGTTGCTTGTTTTCGCTGGTCTCATACCGTTTTATCCTTTAAGGCTGGCAACCTGGTATTCAAGAGGGAGCTGCTAACACGGATGAGGATTGGGATAAGCTTGAAGATGAAGGTATGCCAAGATAATCCTAATTACATCTAGGTGATATGTTAATTACAATTTCATTTTGGACTGTACGTTGTGGCATGTACCAAAAATTTTTATTTTTGAGGATTTCTGTAGAATTTGTAGAAGCTTATGAAATCTGATTGTCATTTAATTTGAGTAATGTTTTCTTCTTAGTTGATACACTACTCAAATATATCTGCACGCGCACATATATTGGATTTCTCTCCTTAATACTTTAAAGGTCAAGTCAGTATCATTTGCATTTTTGTTTGGACAAGAATATCCTTTGGTTACCCCTATAAGGCAACAATCAATGTTGAAGTAAAACCCACCTTTGAAGTACTAGGGTTTGCTTCATGTTGATTGTTTTTTTTGTATCTCTCATTTTCCTCGGAGGATGTCTTATTCTTGTCAGCTATAATTTCTACCTTTTTCTCTGATAAAGTTGACAATTTATCTAGACTTGATACATGATTTGATCATTGCCAATTTTTACCTTGTTAGAGATAATAAAATTATTTATGGTTCTTCACCTAACAACTTAAGATTTTAGGCGTAAGTGACCTTTGACATGGTATTAGAGCCTTCATGATAAAGCTGTCAGGAGTTTGGATAGGGTATCTGATGGACCCCTAGAGGCATGGGTGGAAGGAATTTTTGGAAAGATGCTGGAAGGGTACAAGTGGCGCAGGGTCAGTTGGTTATAAAGAGGTGAGGGAGGGAGTTACAGGTAGGCAAGAATTGAGTGAAGGGAAAATTGGAGCGCTTGGCTGCTTAGTGCTGGTATTGAGAGATCCCTAGCTTCTCCAATTGCTAGGTTTATCATTTCTGCTTTGTTCTTTTCGTTTTTTGAGGATTGTTTGAGTTCTGGGCAAGAGGCATTACGTTGCCATTGTAATCTTGCATCTTTTATCTCTGTTTTAGTGTTGTTTCCTTGTATTTGCTGCTTTTTGCACATCAATATTAGGAGTTTTATTGTGTTTCTATGTTCATTGCCCTTGGTTTTTGTTAGCTTCCTGTATATGATTAGGATTAGTTTCTATTAAGCCTTGTAATATATTGGCCCATTCTTTCCTGTATATATATTAAGCTCTAGTAAGTAACTAGACTCACTTACACATATTCCCACATTAGGATTTCTGTTTATCTCTCTCTATCTCTCAACTTTTTCCAGGGTATCAGAGCCTAGGGAGAGAAAAACCTAAAGTTTCAAGTGTGTGAGCACCTGTGACGGTAAAATACTCAGCCGTCACGTCTGCCCGATCTGGTTAGTTCCCTTCCCAGTGTCGGTTGCCGGCATAACCCTTGAACAGCGCTTTCCAACTCCGCCTACACGCAGTCTGAGTGTCTGTGGTCCAGCGAAGTTTTGAAACTCCGATCCTTCCAGTGTGTATCTGACGACACCGCCGCCGCCAACAACCTCAGATGCCGCCGATCGACTTGTCCTTGGAAGCTCATCGTCGGAATCCACCTCGCGCCCCCACGGGCCGCCGTGCCTAGTCTCTCGCTGTCGGGATCGCTCCAATTTTTGTTTTTGCACATCTTCCAGGCTTCTTGAGCTCTCTACAGCCTTATTTCAAGTATTAGGGCTGCCTTCCATCCAAATCATGTCGGGTTCCACTTCTTCAGTCACTTCGATCAACAAATCAGGTAACTTCACTCCTGTTTTCACTTGTTGTCCTGTTATCACTATTGAAAAACTTTCTGGGAGTGCCAATTATATCTTAGGCTGCTTCAGTTGAATTATGGTTTATGGGACAAGGAGTTGAAGATCACCTAACCACCAAGCTTGTTACTATACCTGACTCTGAGACGGTTGTCTGGAAGAAAATCGATGCTCTTTTATGTAATTTAATGTAGCAGTGTATTGAACCCAAACTTTATCCCATTTATAAGGCATATAGAAACTATCACCAATTGTGGAATAAGGACAAAACCCTTTACACAAATGATATTCAACGTTTCTATACGATTGTTTCTAACATGGTTTCCTTAAAGCAATAGGACATGGATATGTCTGACTTTATTGGCAGGCTTGAATCTCTGAAGGAGGAATTTAATTCCCTTATGCATGTTGCTGATATTGTTGAGAAATAACTAGAGCAACGCGATCAGTTCTTTATGGTGCTGGGATTAACTGCCATTAGCTCAGACCTCGCTCCTATTCATGATCAAATTTTGGCTAGTCCTACTATACCTTCTATAGGATATGTCTCTGCTCGGTTACTTCGTGTTTCTTCTCTGATCACATTCTCCACTAGTTCTTCTATTCAACCTGTCGAATCCTCAGTATTGGCATCACAAACCTACACCAGGGAAGAATAGGGTGGACGAAATAATTCAGCTTAGAATAACTCTCAGAAGGGAAGACCTAAATGTAATTATTGCCATAAGTGGGGCCATGTCAAGGAACAATGTTATAAGTTGCATGGTCGACCACCTCGTACTGCAAATATTGCTCAGATTGCTAGTGTTTAGGATTCATACGATGGACAGTCCTCGCCCCCGTCAAGATCGTCTCTTATCTTGACTGGAGCTGACTATGACAACTATGTTTGCTATCTTGCAACTCAACCGTCATCTCCATCTATTGCCTCCGTTGCTTATATTGGTAATTATGTTGCATGCCTTGCTCGGTCTCCTACCCTCGGACCCTGGGTTCTAGACTTTGGTGCCTTTGATCACATCTCTGGTAACCATTGTCTTTTATCTCATATTACTAGTTCTGGTTGTATTCCTTGTGTTACCCCTGCAAATGGTTCCAAAACGTTTGCTAAAGGCATTGGCCAAGCCCAATCGACTCCTTCCATGCCTTTAGACTCTGTTCTTTATGTTCCTGACTCTCCTTTTAATCTTATTTTTGTCAGTCGATTAACTCGTATCCTTAATTGTTCCGTTACTTTTGCTGATAATTCTATTCTTGTTTAGGACCGGGGTACGGGACAGATGATTAGCGTAGGACGTTAGTCCCAGGGACTCTATAACCTCACTTTGCCCCCATCTCCAGTTGCCTACGCCTCTACTGAGTCACCTGCCATACTCCATAGCCATTTGAGACATCGTAGCCTCTCTAAACTCTGCCGAATGGTTCCACATTTTTCAAGTCTGTCTAATTTAGATTGTGAGTTGTGTCAGCTTGGAAAACAATCTCGCACTTCGTTTCCAAAGCGTGTCAATAATCGAGCTAATGAGTTTCGTACTTCGTTTTCAAAGCGTGTCAATAATCGGGTTTCCGCCCCTTTTGAACTTGTTCATTCTGATGTTTGAGGTCCTAGTCGTGTAACTTCTGTTTTAGGTTTTCAGTATTTTGTTACTTTCATTTATGACTACTCTCGTTGTACTTAGCTTTTTTTAATGAAAGCTCGTTCTGAGTTGTTTGATATCTTTAAGGAATTTTGTACTGAAATCAAAAATCAATTTAATACTTCTATTTGTGTTTTGCGTAGTGATAATGCCCGTAAATATTTTGCTGCTCCTTTCAATACATTTATGTCTTCACAGGGTATTCTTCATCAGTCCTCTTGTGCTCATACCCCACAACAAAATTGGGTGGCTGAACGTAAAAATCGACGTCTTATTGAAACTGCTCACACCCTCTTACTTCATCGTCACGTTCCTTTTCATTTTTTGACTGATGCTGTTCTTACTGCTTGTTTTCTAATTAACCGCATGCCTTCTTCAGTGTTGCAACATGAAATTCCTCACTCTCTTTTATTCCCAACTCAGCAGCTTTATGTTCTCCCACCTCGTATCTTTAGCTGCACTTGTTTTGTTCATAATTTATAGCCTGGGCAAGACAATTTTTCTCCTCAGTCCATCAAGTGCTTCTTTCTTGGTTATTCTTGTCTTCAGAAAGGATGTCGATATTATTCTCCTAATGCTCAGCGTTATTTCCTCACCCTAGATGTGACTTTCTTCGAGCCTTCCTCTTTCTTTTCTCCATTTACTGTCGAGCATCGTGATATTTCTGATGTCCTTCATGTTTTGTATCTTGGACCTCCTCTTGCTTCTGCTGAGTCCACTCCACCACCAGTCCCTGATTGTCCCCTTCAAGTATACCGTCATCGTCTGCCACTTACTTCTTAGGCACTGTTGATCCTCCCCATGACTCACCTTCTACGCTGGCTTCTCCACCTACCATGTACTTGCCGCTTATGCCTTTTCGGAAAGGTACTCGTTCCACTCGGAATCCTCATCTTATATATACTTTTCTCGCTTATCATTATTGTCCTTACCCTATTATGACTTTGTCTCCTCTTTATCCATTGTTTTCATTCCAAAAATTACTCATGAGGCTCTTTCAGATTCAGGATGGTGTTAGGCCATAGTTGATGAGATGACTGCTTTACATTCTAATGGCACTTGGGATTTAGTCCCCTTACCATCTGGTAATTCTCCTGTTGGTTGCCGATAGGTTTATAATGTCAAGGTTAGTCCGGATGGACAAGTTGATCGTCTGAAGGCCCGTTTGGTTGCCAAATGCTATACTCAAATTTATGGGCTTGGTTACAGTGACACTTTTTTTCCTGTGGTTAAAATGGCCTCTGTTCGCTTGTTCCTCTCTCTAGCTGCCATGTGTAATTGGCCTTTTTATCAGCGTGACATCAAAAACGCTTTTCTACATGGCGAACTTCAGAAGAAAGTCTAATCTTGTGGGTAGGCTTCGCCGCTCCTTGCATGGGTTGAAACAGTCCCCACGTGCTTGGTTTGGGAGATTTAATACTGTTGTTCAGATGTTTGGCATGATCCGCAGTGGGGCTGGTTACTCTGTTTTTTATTGCCATTCATCAGCTGGTAAGTGTATTTATTTGGTGGTGTACGTAGATGATATAGTCATCACCGAAGATGATCAGGATGGTATTGCTTGTTTGAAGTATCATCTATTTCAGAATTTTCAGACTAAGGATTTGGGTCGCCTCAAGTATTTCTTGGTATTGAAGTAGCTCAATCTAATAGTGGTATTGTTATTGCCAGAGGAGGAACCATACTGTGCAACATTAGCAACCTTAGGAGGTCGACCATGAAGGAGAAAACAGCGATCCACT
>JASKGM010066248.1:0-16882 GCA_034509205.1 Ceratonia siliqua
AGACAGGGTGCGGTGTTCTCCTTTATATATAAGAATATATATAATATAAATGGGTTAAATTGCGTTTCCAGCCATCCAATTCCAGAATCAGGCCATTGAACAACGGCGTGCGGTGTTCTCCGCGTGAAGTGTTCTCCCACAGCGTGTGGTTCTGCGGCGTCATTTCTCCTCCAGATTGTCACTAGGTTCTTTTTATCTCTTCACTATTCCTCCCTTTTGGATTTCTCTCTCTCGTTGATTCTACTACCAAGGTACCCTCTCTCTCATTCTTCTTATTACAAAACCCTTGTGTGTGCGGATGTGCCTCTGCTCGTTTAGATGATGAATTTTACTCAAATGTTTGTCTAGATGGAATATTCGAGGAAGATATGAGACAAATTAGATGAAATTTGATGAATTAGTGTTGTTTTAGGGTTTCCATGATGTAAAATTAGATGAAATCCGATGCTGACTTTTCCCTTCTTCTACTCTGTGTTTCCCATATCAATTGAACCAGTTTGACCCATTTATGAGATATTCATATGCTTTTATTAGTTATCAGAGCTAACTCATAAACTTCAAGTGGGAAGCCTGCCATCTCCCCCTGTTGCCTTCCCTGAATAGTTATATTCATATGCTTTTATTAGTTAATAGTTCTATTCATATGCTTTTATTAGTTCTATTCATATGTTTTTATTAGTTAATAGCTCTGGGATGTCTGCCATCTCCCCCTGTTACCTTCCCTGATTGTGCATGATCTTTAACAAGTAGGAAGCCAATCGATTTGAAAACATGTAATTTATATAATACACTGTGCATGCCTGCTTATGCACTTAAAGTCAGCTAAATTAAACTATGCAAATTAGAAGTCATATATTTACTTAGAGGTAGCTTCCTTGATCTTGATTTTTGAGAGGAGGCATTCGTACACTTGTGAATCCAAGTCTTATTCTTGTTTATTAAATGGAAGCCAATGGCCTAAATTTCCCTTACCAGATATGGTCAAGGAAACAAATATCCCTTTGCTGCAATCACTTCAAATTTGATTGACTTTTTAGTTACAAGTTATTGACCAAAACTCTTCCACCTTTTAGTCACAATTCAACCTTATGAATTGTCATGGAAATTTTTTAATAATGCCCTTCCTTTGGGGGCATCAAAATTCATGCACAATTCCTACCATAATTGGCCAATAAATTCTAGGATAATTCATGGGTGATTTAGGAATGAAATGGAACTGGGAGGAAAGAAAACCAAAGTTTAGTAACAGAGTGGGGTCACACCAACCCTCAAGTCTAAGCTAGCCAAAACTCAAAAGCCAACATGGAAGACTTGTAGAAATTAATATTTGGCTTTTATGTTACAGTGATGAAAAGATCCAAATGCTGGCTTATTTCTAAATCTTTTCCTCCACTGGGTACTAGGCACTAGTCAATGTTATATTGTTTATTCATAAACAGAGAAAATTGAGAAGTGGGTGAAGATGAGTCTACCTGCTGCTTCTGATGCTTAAAAGCAGAGGAATATAAACAAACTGAGATTGAAGATGAAAAGAAACCATTCAGTTTGACTGGTCATCATCATAAACCCAAACTCAAGATTATATTAATAATATTATCCTAAATGGTTGAGTTGAAAAAAGTGAGGAATCTAGTCTTTTAGCTAATATTTTATGTATGACCGTGGTGGTGGTTGTTAAACAATGATACACTACCCCAGACACAGCAATCATAGTCATAGAAGATCCTGTTTAACCCCATAGCTTTGCCTTTCAACCTCACAAATAATGGCATGCAAAAAAGGGATAAAGAGGATAAGGGGTTCACTGCAGTTAGAGAGTTGGAGTTTGGCAGGGGTGAGGCAGAGCATTTATATTACATAAGTACAGAGTTCTGAGCAGTTTTAGTTGTGGTTACAAAAGCCGTAATGCAGTTAATTGATCCAAAAGGCTGCTAAGTGTCTATAAAAGTAATAAGTGTCATCAGAATCCAAACATAGTTACTATGTATTTTAGTCTTATCGTATTATAATATTTGGCTATTTGAAAAAATAAATTTTAAACGAATTTTTATTTTTTTTAAAAATGCCATAGGGAAATTATTGCCATGTAAAGGTCTTAATCATTTTGAATGACCCTTTTTCAAAAGCAGCGTAATTAAAAACCAAAACTATCTTAATTAACTCCAGAATCTTTGTATATTAGTTAATGGCAGGTTGTGGATATGAATCTAGGCCCTCAGGCAAGAAGCGCAGGGGAAAAGCTGTTGCTACACCTTCTGCGTCGAGGCCAGAGTCAGCACCTCTCGAAACTGGATCTAACACACCTACTGTAGCTGCAGCAACAACGAAAACAGGAACCTCCAGTGCTGTGGGGTCCTCCTATGGCCATACAAGTCCATTACCCACAACTTTTAATTATGAGGCTGGCAGTAGATCGGCTGACAGTCGCTTGTGTATAAAGCCAGTTGACAACACCAGGTAAGTACACTTTTAATATTTGGTAAATATTATTTATCTAATAATTCTAATACTCGTTCCTATAATAAAATTAATTTTTTCTTTGCAGCTTTTTTCCGCACCTACCGACCGTTAACTATATTTTGGGAATTTACAAATCATATTTTTTAGGGCCTTAGACTAACTTCATCTCAGTTCCCGAAAAAGTGAAGGAGCAATGGTGGAACCAATTTAAGGTATTAAATAAACTTGATAGTTCTTACCAGAGTCACTTCATTTTAATTATTACTAACTTTATCTGTATTGTTTCAAATGCAGACAGAGTGTACCTGGAGACCAGAGTATAATGATCGAATTCGTAAGATATGGGAGAATAAGTGCTCTAGCAGCATATGATCTTGTTTTAGTGCAATCCGGGAAGGAAAGACGAGTGGGAACTGGTTGGCGAAAGATATCAAGGAGTAGCTTTGGGAAATTTGGTAAAGAAGATTTCAAGGCCCAATCAGAACGAAACAAGCTAAATCGGTCAAATGATCAGGGCGCCGCTATCCATCGAGGTGGATCCATGTCCGTATCCGACCATACGAGGAAGCTCGTAAGTTTTTATTAACTTACAACTTTAATTTAGTTTATTAATTACTTTGTCATTGTTCTAACAATTTAATCCATTGTTTGTAGGCAAAGGAGTTGGGGAGGGATCCTGATGCTTCTGAGGTCTTTCTTCGTATGCAGTACAACAAGTCTAAGGGCTGGGTGAATTCATATGCTGAGAGTACCTACGTAAGTTATTTTAAATTTCATTAAACTTTAATATTATAGATTAATTTATCTTTAATTGTGTTTCAAATTACTTTTCACTAATTATAATTTAACTCATGCAGAAGTCTTTTGAGGATCTCAAAGTCAATACTCAGGACTCAATAAGTTCTCCCATCAATAACAACCATTTCTGGATAGAAGCTATCGGTGGAAAGGGCGGATTTATGGGCTAGGTTCTCATGCTAGTGTGGTGCATGTGGCTGAATCAAGTCATACACTATGAGCCAGCCAGGACGAACCTAATATGCTTAATGTAATTAAGGACCTCGAAGAGCGATTCCAGCTGAAGCAAACTATGTTAGAACAAGAACTTGAAGAGCGATTTCAGCTGAAGCAAACTAAGATACAACAAGATCTTGAAGAGAGCCAGCAGAAGCAAAACTGGATGGAACAAGAACTACATATGCTCAAGCAGCTAATAAGTGGCATTGCTCATTCTATCCCTCCCCCTCCCCCTCCCCAGTCTCCCTGATCGCACTGATGATGTACAAGATGATTATTGATTATAATGTACTTTGTTTTGATTAGCTTTTTAATATTAATATTGATCGTGTCTACTTAATTTGTTTATGTTTTATATTTAAATTATAAGTTAATTAAAATAAAATACTATAAATAAAAAAATTTAAATTTAAAAAATTTTATAAATTAATTTTATAAAATTATAAAATGAGAATTAATAATTAAAATTTTTCTCTAATTTCTGAATTTCTGATGGCCGTTCTGACGCCCTCAAGTCGTCAGAAATTGTCAAAAAATAACTTGAATTTCTGATGGTCGTTCTAACTGCTTGAGGCCATCAGAAATTGTTTCTGACGGCCCTGACGGACAAGTCTGGCTGTTTATTTCCGTCTGAAATTGTGACGGTTCCTATGTTGGCCGTCATAAAATTTAAAAAATTTTATAAATTAATTTTATAAAATTATAAAATGAGAATTAATAATTAAAATTTTTCTCTAATTTCTGAATTTCTGATGGCCGTTCTGACGCCCTCAAGTCGTCAGAAATTGTCAAAAAATAACTTGAATTTCTGATGGTCGTTCTAACTGCTTGAGGCCATCAGAAATTGTTTCTGACGGCCCTGACGGACAAGTCTGGCTGTTTATTTCCGTCTGAAATTGTGACGGTTCCTATGTTGGCCGTCATAAAATTTGTGACGGCATAAATCTGTCATAATATCCATCTGTGTCAATCATAAATTTTGACGATTCATTTTTCGTCAGAAAATCCGTTAGAATCTCTATTTTCTAACGGATTTTTTTTGCAAAAGCCGTCAGAAAAAACCTTTTTTTTTGGTAGTGATTTAAATAGATTAAAACTAAACCTAACAATACAATGTCAGTTACGATAATCACGTAGCAACCAATAACTGAGTCAATTTGAATAACAATATGTTATGAATGAGACATAATGATATGGATTGATAGCTAGAAGAGACGCTACTGGCTAGAACTTATCCAAATCGACGTTGTGGAGTGATAATTGATATGGATTCAGCTGAAGCTTGGTCCTCAAAGTTTGTAGCTCGTTACATTATCTTGGACTCTCAACTAGTTTAAACAAGCTAGACTCAGTCTCTGTTGTCACTCAACCTCTCTCCCCTACTTAAAGATGAGATATGTGGGGATATGCCACCTTATCTCTCCATGATTTTGGACCTCATGCCTTATCTCTCCATTTATCCCCACTGTTGAGCTATGAGTTGTCAATGCCCTCCCGCAAACTATGCCGAGGTTAGAGGTAGAGTTTGGTACAAAAATTTTGGAGGGTTGCTTTGGACATAGGTTTAGTAAATAGATTAGCCAAATATTATGTGTTGAAGATATGTTAAGTGACTAGGGGACCAAGAGCAACCTGTTCGCACACAAAGTGATAGTCTAACTCAATATGTTTACTGCAAGCATGAAAGATTGGATTGATGGTTATATGAATAGCGCTAAGATTATCACAATATAGTGTAAAAGGAGAAGGAAGTGGAATGGGTAGATCCTTCAAAATGAAAGTCATCCATGTAATTCAATTGTTGTGTTTGCCATAGCTCGATATTCTGCCTCTGTACTATAACAAGAGATTGTATGTTGGTTTTTTGCATTTGTCCAAGGAATGAGCAGTACAAGTGGTGAAGCATCTGGTGGTCGAACAACTAGACCAATCAACATCTGAAAAGGCATACAAATCAAGTTTTATGTTAGAAGTGAAGTTCAATCTTGAATTAATTGTTCCTTTTACATATCGAAGGATACGCCAAACCATTTTCAAATGACCAATAATTAGAGCATGCATGAACTGTGGCACAGAGTTAACGCTAAAGGAAAGATTTAGTCTAGTGAGGGTAGGATATTGCAAGGTGCCAATAATTCCTTGAAAGTAGCTTGGATCACCTAAAGGTTCAGCATTCTTGGGGAATGCTGGTTTATATTCAAGGGGTGTACATATAGGCTTACAGTCAACCATATTGGTCTTTTCTAACAAAGTTAGAGCATAATGAGATTATGACAAGTGAAGTCAATCATTTGTTCTATATATTTCAATTCCAAGGAAGTGATGAATGGGTCCTAAATCCTTCATAGCAAATTCATTGCAAAGAAGTTGAATAAAAGTGGTGACGAGCTCTAATGTTGACCATGTGATTAACATGTCATCTACATGCAGAAAAAGAATTAATGAGCCAAAATCAAAATGTAAAATGAACAGGGTGGATAAGTTAAATTTCACATAAATCCATATTTGAGTAAAAATGCACTAAAACAATCAAACCATGCTCGAGGTGCTTGTTTTAAGCCATAAAGAGCAATTTGAAGCTTATACATATGTGTTGATTTTTTAGGCTATGCTATACCGAAGGTTGCTCCATGTATATGTCTTCAGAAATCAATCCATACAAAAATTCATTTTTAACATCAAGCTGTCATTTTCGAACAAGAGTAACAGTGAGAACCATGCGTATTGTTCCTGGTTTAATAACTAGAGAAAAGGTCTAAGTGTAGTCTATCCCACAACCTGATGATAACCCTTTGCAATCAACCATGCTTTAAGTCAATCTCGTGAGCCATCAGGTTTGAGCTTTGATTTAAACACCCACTTTGACCCAATGACAAGTATGCTAGGAGACTGAGGGACAAGATGCCAAGTTTGATTTTTATGGAGTATAGTGAGCTTCTCCTCCATTGCAGCTTTCCACCTTAGGTGGTTTAAGGTAGCTTGTGTATTATGGGGCTCATGGGAAATGGTAGAGGCTAAGGTAGTCAAGGCATACTTAAGATTTGATTTGACCACTCCAAGGTGAACAAGTGATCATTAGGTGCATTTAATGCTGAGGATAAGGTTGCGTATGGGCTGGGTTTTGAGTTATGTTTATGGCTAAGGCTATTACGTTTCAGGCTGAGATTGAAGTTGCATCTGAGGTTGCATTTGAGGTTGGATCTTGAGCTGTGTTTCGGGCTGGAGTTACGTTTGTGGCTGAAGCTGTTACATTTCGAGCTGAGGTTGAAGTTACGTTTGAAGTTGCATTTTGAGGCTGGGTCTCAAGTTACAAGTTGTTAATAAGATGATTTGTATCTGGTTGTAGGGTAACAGATGGTGAGATGATATCAGCATAGAGATGGTGTTCTGAGTTAGAGGTTTCGTCATGGGTTAGTAATGGATAATTTTCTCGTGCAGTTTTAGGAAATGATGGTTACTCGAGTTGAGTATGAAATTCAAAGGCTTAGTGACATCCTGATGAGGTGGATGAGGACGATGTTACCGAATTAATGAGGGGGGTATAGGTTGAGGCTGCAGTAACTAATGGCAAGGAACTAATGCATGGTGGTACATCAAAATGTGGAGAAGGGCTTGTAGAATCACCAAAAGCAGTTAATGGGGGCAACCAAGAATCAAAAATAAAAACAACATGAGAATTTGTAGGAAATTTTTTTCCAAATTGTGAATTTTTATAAGCAGGGATAGATTTGGGGGGGCAAGTAGGGGCCCTGGCCCCCCTCCTCCAGTTCACTATATATATATGGTGTTGTTAAGTTAGGATTCCCTTTTGGTTGTATTTTCTTCGCAGCATCCCGGCTGGCTTGTCATTTGTGCCTGACATGCCAACCATTTTTATTAGGATTTCCAAATATACAACTTGGACCATCACCTAGAATCTAGATGATTCATTTCAACATAACAATATTTTATGTAATTTAACCAAAATTAAGAAACCTGACTCAATGATAAGTGGAGTTTGTAACCTTTTTTTCCTATATATGTCGTTAGTTAATTAAAAAAAATTATAATCTGATTGGATTAAGTATTAACTTTAAGAGCAAAAAGCTCGAACGATTTTAAATTAATTTTTCATGTATGCCCCTTTATTTTTGTTGACCCATTCTTTTTCCCTTGGGGCTTATCCAAATTTTTTTTACTCTCTTTTTCTCACACAATGCAGCCCTCTTTTAGATGATTTATGGATCCATCCCTATTTATAAGGGAATGCCATTCCATCAAATAACACATGGCATGACACAAAAAAGTTTTTCTTTATTGGTTCAAAGCATTTATATCCTTTATATTGGTCACTATAACCCACAAAAACACATTGCACTATTTTGGGATCAAACTTATTTTGTCTTGTATCCCATGTATAAGGAATACATTTTGACCCAAAAACTCTTAATTGAGAATAAGTTGGCTGTAATCCATGTAATTTAAAATAAGGTGTTTCAAAATTAATTGCAAATGAAAGAAGGAGATTAATTAAATAAATAGCAATCATGAATGCTTCAACCCATAAGAATAAAGAAGCTCCATTATGAAATAACATGGTCATACCTAGTTCTCTTATAAATCTGTGACGACGTTCTACTATACCTGTTTAGTTTAGTGTATAAGGGCATGAGATTTAGTGGATTATTCCTATGGCACGAAAATGGGACTTTGATTTTGTATTAAAAAACTCACCTCCTCTATTTGAGTGAAATACTTTGATGCGTTTGTTATACTACCACGCCACGAATTTCTAAAACGCAAAGTAAGCATCAACAAATTTAGATTTATTGTGCAATGGTATTATCTAGGTATATATAGAAAAATCATCAACCAAACATGCATAATAGGAAAATTTTCCAACAGATAAAATATGAGCAGGGCCCCATAGATCATAATGTATTTTATCAAAAACACTGACACTTGTCTGTTCATAATAAGAAAAAGGTAAAAGACTAAGTTGTCTGTTCATAATAAGAAAAAGGTAAAAGACTAAGTTTCTTTAACTGGCAACTATCACAAAGATGTTGCATTTTTGGAGTTCCTAAAACAATGATGACCCCTTTATTTTTTAATAGGTGTAAAGTAGATGCCTTTGGATATCCTAAGCATTGATGCCACATTTCTGCTGTACCAGCTTTATTTCTGTCTAAAAAGTAAAGATCTGGTGAGTTGGAGAGAGCATAAAGATCCTTTATGGGTCCCTATTAATAGATGTTACCCTATTGCTCGATCCTTAACATGAAGAATAACATCAGAAAATTTACAATTTACAGGAAATTAAGATGTTAATTGACTAATAGAGAAATTTTTTGTTAAGTCAAAGACAAAAAAAACATTTTGAAGTGGTAGAGTAGTGTTTGTTTGTTTGATAGTTGACTCCTTTATACCACTAATTTTCATAGAGGGACCATTTCCAATTAAAACTGTCTGTGCATGTGCATTTTTTATTTATTTTTGAGAGCATGTGTGGCTTATTTGTCATGTGGTTTGATGCACTTGTGTTAGATGTCCACTCTGTATCTCCTATAGTGTTGTCCAACGTGAGAACTGCTAATGCTTGGGGAACATCATCTTGAGTGGTTGCTTTCTTTAGTTCCCACTAGCAAATTTTAGCAATATGTCTCATTATTCCATAATACTAGCATCGTTCGTCACGATACATATCTTAATTTGTGGGGGTCATTCTACTTTCACCAGGAGGTGGAGGCCATCGTGGTTTGGAACTTGATCCTAAATTATCACTGAAGTTCTTGTTAGCATCTCATGATTGTTGTGCTTGGAAGCCACGTCCAACTGAATTGGAATTTCTGTGACCCACAATAAATAGCAGAGAATAATTGGCGTGATCATTGTTGTTGCCCAAAAAAGGCCAAGTGCGGAGTAAAGTTCTCTATATGTCCAGAGTACCAATGATGCCTCTGATCAAAGCTCCGAAGTTGGGAAACAAGTTCAGGGTAAGTTGGTCTTGGAGGTTTGAGCATAGTTGTTGTGAAGGATTCATATTGTGGACCAAGGCTCATAAGGAGGCAAGAAACTTTTTGTCTGACACTAGCTTACCTATGGCTACTAAATTATCACAAAGACTTTTGAATGTTCTTATATGTTCGGAAATTGGTTTGTCGTCTTCCTTGAGTAAATAGGTCTTTTGTTGCCTTAGTGTAAATTCTCTTTCTTGATAATCTTGTGCATACTCACTTTTTAAAGCCTCCCAAACTGTGTAGGTTGTATCTAGTCCTATAACAAGGCTAAGTGCTTCCTCTGAGAGTGTTCCAATGAGCTACCTTTGAAGAAGCCTATCAAATTTACACCATGCAAGGAATGTGTCTATCAATGTTTATGTTTGTGTGTCTAGGCCGGGCTGTAGTGTTGTATTTTGGAGGGGTTGGGTCTTCATTGGTAAGGTATCTAACCAGTTCTTAGCTTTCAGTAAGGGCTGAGGCTTGTCCACGTCATAATGGATAATTTGAGGAAGTGAGATGTAGTGTGATGAAATTGCTAACATTGAGTGAAAGTGAGGTCATGGTTTACTTGGTTGAGAGTACTGTGCAAGGTTTTGTATTTTTGCGGTCTATTTGTCAAGTGCTCACTCAAGCTTTGATACCAAGAAGAAGAAAGGAAAAGAACTGAACGTAAAAACAAAATATATTAAGTCTAAATGTTTTTCACTTTGAAACCGTGAGCACTCAATATTCAATATTGTTACAAAGATACATTTAAATAGATTAAAACTAAACCTAACAGTACAACGTCAGCTATGATAATCACGTAGCAACCACCAACTGAGTCAAACCATTTGAATAACACTATTGTATGGGTGAGACGTAATGACATGGACTGGTAGCTAAAAGAGACGTTGCTAGCTACAACTAATCCAAATTGATATTGTGGAGTGATAGCTGGTATGGATGTTGTTGAAGCGTAGTCCTCGAAGTTTGTTGCTCGTTACATTATCTTAGACTCTCAATTGGTTTAAACAAGCTAGACTTAGTCTCTGTTGTCAGTCAACCTCTTTCCTCCACATGAAGGCGAGATACGTCGACATGCTGCCTTATCACTCCAACTGTGGGAATATGCCATCTTATCTCTCCATGATTTCAGACCTCCTGCCTTATCTCTACATTGATCTCCACCGTCGAGCTAAGTTGTTAATAGCAATCACATATATTCAATCTAATTTCACGTTATTTTTTGTTAAATAATCATTTCATATGAATAATAATAAATACAAATATATTAATTAACTATAACATTATTATTTTATAAATAAAAATATAATTAAATAATTTAATTAAAATTTTTCAAAATATAAATAGATAAAATTATTTAAATTAAAAACACGAGGACAAATAAAAACTTTTATAATACTAGATAAATAAAAAATGTATTTAACCCAATTAAATTCTATCAAATATAGTAAAATATGTATTCAATATTCACAATCACTATCATACTTGTTTGTCTGGTGGCCGTAGACAATGGCTTCCGATCCATGGCTTTGTCTTTGGATGGCCTCCATAGGAACTCCCGCTAAAATCCAGGATGGCAAACTATTTTCCCAACCATCCAAAAAGCATTAAATAGTGGCTTCAACCTTTCACTTCAACTGCTTAAATTCGCCTACTGACAGAGACCACCAATTTGGGATATACCAGAAATTATTCTACGGATAATTGACAAGCAAATCCGATTGTTGACGTTCAACAATAGGGTGCCTGAGTGCCTCACACTATCATGAGTTGAGTTTGGACCAAAAACTCAATAGACTCTTAGGTGATAAAGCTAAACTCAGGCCTAAGCTCATTTTAATGTAAACTTATCATGAAAGATTGGATATTTATAAATTCTCATCTGAGCTTCTTTGTATATAAATAAAATTTGTTTAATTTATTTAAAAAAATCTTGATAACATAAATTGGATCATTTTTACAAATAAATACAGGGTTGGAGGGTAGTAAAAGCTTTGGGGCTGTAGCCTTTCAAAAAATTTTAAAATTTTTTAAATAATATAATATTTGGTGTATAGATATAAAAATATTATAATTTAGACTCTCTAAATTAAAAAATATTTTGAAAAAAATTTTAAGTCTTTAACTAAAATATTTTAGTCTCTTTTATAATAAAAAAAATTCTTTTAACTTCATATTTTATTAAAATAAGATGATCATAAAATAATAAAAAATTTTAAAATCATAAAATTAAATTAAATTCAAATAAATAGAATGACAAAATAAATATCATACAAAACACACTACAGTCACAGTACACCTAATAAAGTAACATGTTAACATGTACGCAATCCATTTCAATTGGGCTAGTTCCCTCTTTTTCTTAACAATCTATTTACATGTAACTGTTTGTCCTTAGATTATATCTACTTTCTATTGTCAAGCTTTTAATGGTGTTTGTAAAGGTTGAAAAACCTAGGCTTCTTATTCTTGATAAGCAAGTACTCTATTTTGTTTGTAAGATTAAACTTATAATTTTTGATATTTTTGGGCTATTTAAAAGTTGTGGTCTAATAGATATCAAATTATAATAAATTTAGTGCTCTTCTGATGTTTAAAATAAATAATATTCTTTATATCTTTATTTTTTCTTTATATATATATATATATATATATATATATATATATATATATTTCACTTTTCTATCATTTTTATTTGTTAAAAAAATTCTTTTTAACCCATCCAAGAAAACTTACACAGCTCCGGCACTAAATAAATAGTATTTTTCATCTGAAAATGACAAAAAATTAGTTTATTGTCAATTTAGAATTAATTTTATAAGTAAGATTATTTTTGTCTAAGTAATTATATTTTTTATCATGATTTATTAGAAAAATCAAACTTTTAATATGAAAAATGAAAAATGAAAAATGAAATATAATAAAGAAAATATAAAAAATTAAAATAAATAGTAAATTTAACGTAAATTTAAAACTTTTAAACTTATGGTTGGCGCAGAGGTGCCAGGCATGCATTGAATGTACCAATTGCCAACCATCACCCCAAAAAATTAAAGTTGACTTTAGGCTTTAAAAATTAAAGCTAGAATATAAATGGATTTATAAGAACTTAGTTTGAGGAAGATTGAGTTTAATTGGTTGGTCTAAATTTTTATTTTTTTAGTAAATTTTTTTATTATAAATAGTATATGAATTAAATAATTTATCGTATTATTATATTTATAAATTTTTTTATCGTACTATTACATTTAATTACTTGAAATATATTAATTTATTTAAATTACATTATTTTTATTTAAATAATTATATTTTTACTGTTGATTACATACAACACCATTTAAGGATCCATTATTAATGTAACCAGTATCTAATTAATGTGTGTAACCAGTATCCAATTAATGTGTGTGTGTGTGTGACTTGAAATATATTAATTTATTTAAATTACATTATTTTTATTTAAATAATTATTATTTTTACTATTGATTACATACAATACCATTTAAGGATCCATTATTAATGTATATTATGTGATTTAATTCAAATGGTACGATATTGAACAATTAGGGTCAATATATATGTTGCATCATTATGACTTATTAAAACTTTTTAATTATAATAATTATGTCATATAAATCAATACTAGATATTCAAAACTAGTTTAAACCATGCATTTTAATTTTAATTATTTATAAAAAAAATTTTATGATGAGAAGAAAAGATACCAAAGACACCACATATTACTGGTTACAATTTGATTATTTTAAAATATGTGTTTGTTGATTTTTGTGATTAATTTTTGTATTTTATTAATTTTTATTTTTTTAATTATATTTTTTTAAGCTTGCTTAAGCTCACTTAGGTCCTAAAATATTAGAGGGTCGGGTTAAAACTTTTAAATAAAAATCCAACAAAAAGAAGAGCCTATTCTAACCTAGCCTATTTCTCTTATAGTAGGAAGAGGGTTGAGCCTGTTCGATTTGACAAGCTACCCAAAAGTCACTTTTTTTCTAAAGATTGACTTTTATGTCAATTATCTTTTTAAAATTAAGATAAACATAAAATAATAAATTGATATGTAAATGAATTAATTAATATAAAATTTTTTTAAAGAGTTAATTATATTAAACTCAAGAGAAATAAAATATACTTTTTTTCCCATTTATACGATTTGCATATCTCACACTAACGGACGCATAAAAAGGAAAATTAGAATTAAATCAATAAATTAAAGTGAATTTGAGTTTGTAAATATGAATTTGTTTTCTAAACCTTGGCCAGCACTTATCATTTGTATCGACCAAGAATGTATCTTTAAGATTGTTTAATAAAAAATTTAATCTCAATTAATCTTAAATACTCTCACTAAATATAAAAACATTTTAATTATACTCTTACAAACTCTTATTTTGTGTAAGAGTTTTGCAATTTTTATATAAATAGTAACTCATAAAATTTATAAAATATTTATTTAATAATATTTTTTCCAATGTAATTCTTTTCTCTGGTAATTATACATTTGTGAATTTTACGAAATGCTAGTTTGTGCTTCGTGAAATTGTTATAATGTATTTTGTTTTTAATTTTTTTTGTGGTGATTAAAACGTCTTTTTCTTTCGTCATAAATAAAACATCTTTCAAGATTATGCATTCCTAAAGTTCAGCGGCGAGTCTATCGCTATAGACCCGTGTCTAAGGAAAACCCCATCCTAGTGACCCTATTTAAAGAGACACATATATTTAATAATGGTTTGAATATATGTTTTCTTTGTTTTATGCTTTTATATATATTATTTATTTTTATACTTTTTATATATTTAAATTTTTTATTTTTTATTTCTCTATAATTTTTAGAGTTGAAAAAAAATATTTTTCTTTAGCCTCTCAAAAAAAAAAATACCTAGCTCCATCACTGAATAAATAATATTTTTCATTTAAAATGACAAAATTAATTTATTGTTGATTTAGAATTACTTTTATAAGTAAGATTATTTTTTCTAAGTAATTATATTTTTGATCATGTTTGATTTATTAGGAAAAAATCAAACTTTTAAAGTGAAAAATAAAAAATATATAATAAAGAAAACTTAAAAAAATAATAAATTTAATGTATAACATAAAGAGTGAATAAATTAACTAATTATATTGTTGAAAATTTAGCCCAGACTAAGTTTAATTTGACAAGTTAAATAAATTCAATGATTAAGTTTGGATTTATCAAAGGCCCAAATTTTGGCCTAAGCCTAAATGTATTTAGCTAGGCCAAGTATCGGTCTAACCTACAAATAGCTCCATTAGAAAAGTTTGGAGATGAATATAATATTTTTGTATGAGTTAGACTAAATATTATAATACCATTCTCATGCTCTTCCCAAATAAGAGATTTACCTAAATCAACTTATAAGGGCTTTCTTTTACATATAGCTAAGGAACTAAATTTTATTTTGAGGTGTGGTTACAATCATCTAAGTAATAGAAATGTTTTGAAAATATTTTAAAAATTTTATAAAAATAAAATATTTTTGAAAACATATTTCAAAAGTAATTTTTTTTAATTTTAAAGGATCATAAGTTTCTAACATAATAATAATAATAATATAAATATATAAAATTAGATAATATAATATTAAATCATTACATTCTTAGGCTCCATTTGATATGCCCTATGGAATAAATATTAGATTGTATAAGCAATTGATAATATTGTATAAATATTCATATATAAGTTGTTATATTATCATATATTTTTTACAATAACGTATAATATATAAGATTGTATAACATGGTCGTAGTAGTGGTGGTGACGGCGGTGATAACAGTACTAGTAGTACAATGTTATGTAGTAATTATTGTATAATATTATTTCATCTCTATATTTTCTTTTACAATAATAATTATATAAAAATTTATAACAATAAATATAATCATTTGTGAGCATTAAATATAATATAAAACTAAATTATATTAATTTATATTATCAAATATTCTCTTATACTATACATCAAACAAAACCTTACTCAAATAACATTAATTATCAATTTTTATAACATTTAACATATATACAATTTAATACAAATTATATATTATATAATTAATAAAGATAATTACAGTAGAATGTACCAACCATCACCCAAAAGTCACTCTCTCCCTGTATAGGTAAAAGCCTTATTTTACTCCTCTAAAAATTGTCTAATATCTATTAATTTATTAAAAAATGTATTAATTAACTTATTTTTGTATTAATTAGCTTTTGACTTTTATGTTAATTATCTTCTCAAAACATGACAGAAGAAATTAATATTTAAATGAGTCAATTGATAAAAAAAATATTTAAGAATTCATTGATATTGAACTTATAGAGAAATAAAAAAATTTTCGTATATATATTATTTGCATATGTCACATCTCAATTTAAAAACATATGTATAAAAAAAATTAGAATTAAATCAATAAATTGGAGTGGATAAATAGTTAAATACAATTTCTCTTACGTATAATTATACATTATATTTAAATTAATGTTCAGTGAAGTATTTTTTAAACGGACGGTGTTCCAATATAATTTTTAATTTAATTAAAATTCATGCTTGAATTTGCGTTCTCTTTATTGTAAACATATAAGTTTTAAAGTTTTCTAAACTTTGGCCACACTTATCTTTTGCCAAAGAGTTTTGTTACTCTTATATATTTAAATATAGTAGCTTATAAAATTTATAAAATATTTATTTAATTATATTTTTTCCATGAAATTTTTTTCTCTTGTAATTATACAAGAAATGGATCCGCGCAAATTATCCAATATCCAATCGAACAATCCTGGAGCAGTCAAAATTACAAAAGAAAATTTTAAAAAATTATTTCAAAATATAAAAAAAATAAATTAAATTATGATCATTTAATATACATTAAATGATGATAATTTGACTAAAGGTACGGAATCCAATCCAATTAAACATTTGGGAATTTACGAAATGCTAGTTTGTGCTTCGTGAAATTGTGATCGTGTATTTTTTTGTTTTTAATTTTTGGTGGTGATTAAAACGTCTTTTTTTTTTGTCTTAAATAAAACATCTTTCAAGATTATGCAGTCCTATAGTTCAGCGGCGGGTCTATCGCTATAGACCCCTGTCTAAGGAAAACCCCATTCTAGTGACCCTATTTAAACAGACATATATATATTTAAGAATGATGTTGGCATATCCGAGGAAACAAAGAGAATGTGGATATTATTTTAATTTTGGGGGAATAATTTTTTTTATTAATTTAATTTTGATTGAAGTTAAACTTCTAATTTCAATTTTAAAGCGATTTTAATATAAATCAAAGCTTTTATGAGTGGAACTAAGGCTGCGTTCGGATGTCCTTTAAGCAGAAGGAGAAGGAGAAATTTTTGAAAATAATGACTTCTGTAATTTTTTGAG
>JASKGM010066270.1:0-14619 GCA_034509205.1 Ceratonia siliqua
GTAAATAATTCATAAAAAATGTGTTTAATTCATATGCTAATTAGGATAAAAAATTAATATAAATAGATATATATAAAAATTAATATAAATAGATATAAATTTAAAGATAAGTTGTTTAATTTATATACTATTTATGATAAAATTATTTAAAAAAATTCGGGCCAGCGGGCTAAGTCCTTATTGGCCCGGCTCTTATAGGCCCGCTTAAATTCGGATCTTGAAAATCAAGGCTCGAGCTCGGCCCTAACCCTTCAAAAACGAGCTGGCCCGTCGGGCCAGGCTTAAAATTGACAGTGCTAAGAATCAGTCAACGCTGGTAAAAAATTGACTAAAACCAGCCAGTTCACTATTACATATTGATAAAGCATAATTTCTCCTCACCAATAAGGTAGATTGTATTTGTTAACTTGTTTATACAATATAATATTTATATAACTTATAAAATGACACAAAAGTGACAAAAAGAGATTAATTCATCAAATATATTTAAAATATTAGTTATTTATTATGATATATTATATAATATATAAGGGAGTTATGTGGGCGGTATGAGAGTTTTTATATATATTTTTTATTTTTTAACATGAATTAATTAATTTTTATATTATGAATTTTTTTTAGAGTTTTTTGAGATGTTTTTGTATTTTTTGTAAAAATTTTTAAGTTACAGATGAATAGTAAAAAAATTATGGATGAATAGTAAAAAGAATGTAAAAACATTCAAGAAAAAATTGAAAAACATTTTAAAAAATTTTAAAAAAATACATGAGATAAAAAATACTTAATTAATTTTAAAATTTTAAAAATTTAAAAATAACATTAAAAAAAAGGGAGACGGTAGCTTAGTCTCCTCAATATATAAATTAAAAAATTAAAAAAATATTATTTAATTAAAATCCGGTTCGATTACAGTTGGACATCGGTTAGACCATTGACCTTTAACTCTCTGTCCTTATCGGTTCAATGACTGGTCCGATTTTTAAAACATTGATAAATACCACTATAAGTCATTGCTATGACTTGTGATATGCCCGAACCTTGACACTATTAGAACTGTCAAACGGGCTGGGCCCGCTGGGTTAACCCGCCCAGCCTGTTTAAAATGGCTGGTTGGGTTGAGTAAAATCCAACCCGCCAAAATGGCAGGGCGCCAACCCGCCAAATTTCTCCTTTTTATAGGGTGGGTTGGGTCTCAAACTGGGTCGGGCGGGTTGGCCCACCTCGTTTAACAGTTCTAGACACTATCACTATGGCTTGTGACATGCCCAAACTTGGCACTTAATATCTTTTTGGTTTTTAAAATGATATTTGACTTTCTTATAAATATATGAATATATCAATTTATTTTTTATATTAATATAATAAAAGACTAAAACAAAAAAATTAATTAATATATACTTTTATGATAGAGCTAAATATTATTTTAAAAATAAAAGAATTTATACATTTAATTCTAAAAAAAGTTTAAATTCAAAACTCTCATTTAGATATAAGTCCATTAATATATATATATATATATATATATATAATATTATCATCACTAAAAGAAGATAAAATAATTTACTCGTTTAGGACATAACGTTAGCGTGCTCATGTTAATGAGCTAATAGTTTTTGGTATTTTAGGCTGGTAGGGAATTACCCTTCGTAGGTAATTACCTGAAGGGTAATTCCCTACGCTGGTCACGTGTCCTAAATTGGGGCGTAACAGGATCTTAGGAATTTATAATTTTCTTTATTGAAGCATTTTCTGAACACAGCCACTCTTAAACTTCATATTATTAAGTATCACTGTAATATGATTATAAATCATTTTGCTTCCCAGATGTAGGGTGTATTAGACATATATTATATTAAAATTAATTCTTTAAGTATTGATATGAGATTTTCACATGATTTAACTGATAATGCACTTTACACCTAGGAGTTTATGTATCAATTGATAAGTCTAATTTTTCATTCACTGAGTCAGTGGAATCACCCCTCAAATTTTAATATTTTCAGATTAGGTCACTGGTGAACTCCCTTCAGCTCCGTCTGCTCCCTTTGAACCTGCTAATTAAATTGGTAGGCAACAAACTGAGTAAAAGTTGAGTATTTTAGTGAATTATGGATACTGTTGGATAGGTTGCATTCTTTTTACATTTTCTGAATAAAGGTCTTGGTCTGTAAAAATAATTGCATAATTTATATGTAGTTAGTGGATACAGTCCATGTTGGACCATTTATTATTTTCTGTTTAAGTCATTGAGGCTTCTATTTGATTGTGGGCTTGTTCACCTTATTGTTTTAATATATTTGTACCCTGGGATAGTCCATATTTCAAGGGAAACTGCCAAAATTTTAATAAATTATTGGCTTAGTAAATTTTTATGAAAGTATATTTAACTTTTATTATTCATTTAAAAATCAGTGTGAATGATATTAATTTCATTGAGTATTTTAGGCTGGTAAATTGTATTTGTTAACTTGTTTATACAATATAATATTTATATAACTTATAAAATGACACAAAAATGACAAAAAGAGATTAATTCATCAAATATATTTAAAATATTAGTTATTTATTATGATATATTATACAATATATATAATATATAAGGGAGTTACTCCCCTACCGCCCACACAGTGGGCGGTATGGAAGTTTTTATATATTTTTTTTATTTTTTAAAATTAATTAATTAATTTTTATATCATGAATTTTTTTTATAATTTTTTTAAATTTTTTTGTATTTTTTGTAAAATTTTTTAAGTTACAAATGAATAGTAAAAAAATTATGGATGAATAGTAAAAGGAATGTAAAAAAATTCAAGAAAAAATTTAAAAATATTTTTAAAAAATTTTAAAAAATACATGAGATACAAAATACTTAATTAATTTTAAAAATTAAAAAAATTAAAAATAACATAAAAAAAAGGGGACGGTAGCTTAGTCCCCTAATATATAAATTAAAAATTAAAAAATTAAAAATATATTATTTAATTAAAATCCGGTTCGATCACGGTTGGACACCAATTAGACCATTGACCTTTAACCATCTGTCCTTATCGGTTCAATGACCGATTCAATTTTTAAAACATTAATAAATACCACTATAAGTCATTGCTATGACTTGTGATATGCCCTAACCTTGATACTGTCACTATGGCTTGTGACATGCCCTAACTTGGCACTTAATATCTTTTTTATTTTTAAAATGATATTTGACTTTCTTATAAATATATGAATATATCAATTTTTTTTATATTAATATAATAAAAGACTAAAACAAAAAAATTAATTAATATATACTTTTATGATAGAGAGATATATTATTTTAAAAATAAAAGAATTTATACATTTAGTTCTAAAAAAAAGTTTAAATTCAGAACTCTCATTTAGATATAAGTCCATTAATATATATAAAAGAAATATTATCATCACTAAAAGAAGATAAAATAATTTACTCGTTTAGGACATAACGTTAGCATGCTCATGTTAATGAGCTATTAGTTTATTCTCATTTAAAAATAGACATTCAATGTGCAACTAGCTGCCTTTTTGACCGTATCAGTCAACAAAGTAATAACACTGAGCACTTTCTGGAATATTCTACAGAACAGAACTACCAAATCTTTGCTGTAAAAGTCAAGACAGTTGGCTTCCCAGTTCCCAATCCAATCAGTGTTTTTCTTTGAGAATTAAAATATATAAAATATTTTGGCAAAAAAAAATTATTGAATGAACAAACTGAAAATTTAAGAATTTTTAAAAGAAAAATTATAATTTATTCAAACTTCTAAGCCACTCTTCTATTGTAAGAATTTAAATTTTAAAATATAAATAAATCAAAATTTAAGGTGAGATTTAGAAATATATGTATAAAATGAAATAAGTGAAATATTAAAAAGGGTAATGTGCTTCTATCAATGTGAATATAATTTCTTAATACCTATAAATTATGATTTAAAACTACTTTTAATAAATAAATATCTGAAAATTTTAAACTATTTCGTTATCACTTAAATTATGAAATAAATATGAAAGACATGATGTATAAGAATAACATTAATTGCATAATTGTTTATACAATATTCATCTTTATAATTAATATATGATCATACATACTTAAATTTAATTAATCTCACTTCTTAAAAAAATTATATGCGAAAAATTAAACATAATTTCCTTAAGGGTTATGAAAATTATGAAAGAAAAAAATTGTACATCTGCCATTTTTACGTTCCATATTATTTTATAAAATTTTATAATAAAAAAAAGGTAAAAATCTCAAATACTCCCTAAATTATAGCCATTTTTGAATGGTGTAAGAATACCACACTCCTTTAGTTGGAGTTTATTTTTTTGTGTACTCAAAATTTTTTCTAGTCACTTTTTTGTGGTCTAAAAATTTTGTGTTATTGTGAAAATGTCGAATCAGATATATCAAGTGAAAGAACTTGATTATCTTCCGGGCAGACCGTCATTAGGGGGTTGTGGGTTTTATCCTCTCAAATGTTGTAATTTTTTAATATATTATAATATTTAATATTTAAAAATAAAAATATTATAATTTAGTCTCTCTTAATTAAAAATTTTATTTTTAAAGAAATTTTTATATCTTTAATTAAAACCTTTACTCTCTTTTATAATATTTTTTTTAACGTCATATTATATTAGAATAAGAACATAAAATAATAATAAATTTTAAAATAATAAAATAATAATAATAAATTCAAAATTACAAAATAATAAAATAAATATTGATATATTTAAATTTGTTTTAATTATTTAATAAAAATGATCTAGGTCCGTGTTTAATTATCTTATTACCCCACAAATAATAATAGTAAAAAAAATTTATTTTATAGTTCATAATATGAGTAAAGTTTATATTTGCCATGTGATTTAATAAATATTATTTTTTATTTATTTATTATTATTATTATATATGATATTTTTATAATTATTGTATCTTTTATTTTTAAATGAATTTTATATTTAACTTTAAAAAAAAAAAACATTGGAATCTAAGTAAAAGGCCTCCTGTTCCTTTCCAGAATTACGAGGTGTTTCCTAAAGATGCTCCTACTCAACCCAAAAGCCTGGTACCTGTTCCTTAAAGACCACACTCCGTCTCAATGTGATCCACCCACACTTCATTATTCCCCAGCCTCCATGCCTCCGCGTACTTGGACGTAGATCAGTCATTTTTTATTTTTTATTTATTTATTAATTTTTGAATAATTATATTAAAAATGTTTTAAATTATGATTATCTACAAATAAATGAATAATTATCGTTAAAATATGAATGATTATTTTTTTAAAAAAAATTGACTGGATATGAATATGAAACACCCCAACCACCTTCCCTTAACAGTTGTAAAGTAAAATATATGAAATTCTTACTTATTAAAAGTAGGGTTTATATAGATTTAATTAATTAATTAATGAGTGTATGTATGAGATTTACAAATTAGTCTTTTCATTGATTGGGTTATATCCTTGAAATTGGGTAGCAAAAAATTAATTATAATTAGTCTAGTTTGAACTTATTGAAATGGTTGGATAAATGAACCATAAATTACTTCCTCAATTGATTCAGTAAATTAACTCAAATTTCTTGTAAAATTTAAGCATGGTAAATGTTGAATGGTTAACTGTTTAATCTGTTATCAAATTAATTAACAATGACTAGTTCAAAATATTATTATAAAAAAATATATGAATAACAAAAAAATAATGTTATCCACACAGATTTTACAATATTTTTTATTAAATATTTTTTATTATTCATATTTTCTTACTTACTTTATTCTACTACTTGATGAATGTTGATATATATTTTTTGTAAGAGTTATAAATATATTTTTGTGTGTAATAATATGACATTAATAGGAAAACATTTTGGAGAAAGAAATAGTACACAAGTATACAAAGAGATAAATGAGGAGAAAATGTAAGAGAATAGCACATTGACTTATGTTAAAGTGACTTGCTGGCCTGTTTATTTGAATTTAATAAAAAAAAATTATGCTTTTCTTTTAAGAAGAAACTTTTTTTAGAAATAAAAATTATTTTGTGTTTGAATGTAATAATTAAAAAATAAAATAATATTCTTTTTCATATATTAAGAAATAAATCAAAAATAAGGACAAAAATTTTTTATTTTTTATTTTTTCTTTTGAGAGAAGTTAAAATAAACACATAATTTTTTTAACAAAAATTTATTTTATAAAAAAAATTACTTATTCTCAAAATAAATACACACAAATAGAGCCTAAATTCTTTAAAAAAGGACATGCTTCTTTACTTCTTTCACTCGTTTTATATTTTTGACTAAATTATTGTTTTAATTTTTAAAATATTTATAAATTTGTAATTTAATCTTTTTAAAGATTTTTTAAATTCTTTCTTATACTGTTAGGTTAAAATAATTCAAGTAATAATTATTCATAATTTTTAAAAGTAAAATCCCTCAATTTTAGTACTAACTAGATTTATTTTATTTCAATTGTCAATTATTCATTGTAAATTATTAATTCTTTTCATCATTCATATAAGACTACTCATATATATATATATATATATATATATAAAATGTTTGTTTGCTAAAATTATGCTATAAAAATGTATGGAAGTAAAACGGATGTTTCCAAGTTTTAAGGAGCACTGGGATGATTAGAGTTTGAAAATAACTTAATTATTTTTAAAATTTTAAATTAATAAATAAAAAAATATATTGTCATTATAATCTTCTCCTTAATTTATTAATTGTACCACATTATACTATAAACTATCACAATTTAATCAAATTATCCCATACTGTTTAATTAAGTGTTAAAATTAACAAATTTAGTTAACATAAACTAGTTATGTAATTAAAAAAATTTGAGAGAAATAAAATAATAAGAAATTTATTATGTAAAATAACACAAATATCCTAAAAATAAATGAAATAAAATCTTTTATTAACTTTTAGGATATTTGTGTCATTTTACATAATAAAATTATTTTTTATTAAATTTTTTAATTACATAACTAACTCATATTAATTAAAACTGTTAACTTTAACATTTAATTAAACTGTAGAGGATAATTTAATTAAATTATGATAGTTTATAATGTAGTGTATTATAATTAATAAATTATAAAAAAAATTATAATGACACCTAAAAAACTATAGTGAAAATAGGTAAAATTTTTCACATATATCTACTTTCGCTTGTATAATTAAATAAGTCAAATTTAAATTTAAAATTTTCATTGCACGTATGAATTGAATCAAGCCAAACTTTATCAAACTGACCTCAAATAATTTATGAAAATCTTGTCCCAACTCCACTTTTATTTAATTTGTTATATGTTATTTATATAATATGAATTAAACCCTTTAAATTTATTCAATATTTTTGCACGTTTGTGATTGGAACCCTTAATTAATAGGCATTTCAACTTTATTAGATGACAAGAAGAATTATTATTAAAAAATTAAGAGTAATTGTTTGGCACTTTTATCCTAAATGGATAAGTGGTTGAGTAATGAATAAGAAAATGTGATAATGGAGAAAGAGATAACTTTAATTATTTTTCTTCATTATGAGAAGAATACTTTAAACTAAGAACCTTCTAAGGAAAGATATAGCCATGTACACATATGCTGACTGATCAAAAGCATTATCTTTTGGGCATATATTTTTGTCAAGCAATAGAAACTATTGGGATTAAATACACTTTTGATATTTTAAGTATTATAAAATTTTTAATATTTTTTAATTTAAACCTAATGTTTTAAAAAGGGAAAAAATGCATCGTATTCTCTTAAATTATGACTCTTTTATAAATAGTCACCATAAATTATACAAGTTAAAAATAAAATTCTTAAGTTATAACAAATATTGACAATAACCTTTTTGTCTCATTTTTGTTAAAAATCACGTGTAATAATTGTGTGATTTCTTATACAGGTAAAACTGACTCAATAATATTTATTCTCTTATTTAAGAAATTGTTTTTCTAATATGAATATCTTTTTTATTTAGTAAAATATGATTCTTTTAATTTTTAGTATTTATTTTTAATTTAGGCCAATAACATATTGCCACTTGTCTAAGCAACCAAGTAATTATTAAGTGTGACTAAAACTTTATTAAGGCAGCTCTATCTTACAGTCTCATTTTGGAGCTAAAGGTAAGATTTGGCATCTCTATTTCTTATTTTTTATTTTTTATCTGATATTTCTTTTTATTTTTGGTATTAATTAATTATTTTTTATGTAATATATTTTTTTAAAATATTTTTATATTTTTTTATATTATTCATTCATACTTTTTTTGTCCTATTCATTTATAATTAAAAAAATTTTAAAAAAATATGATTAAAAAATAATTAATTAATGTTAAGAAATTAAAAAATAAATAAAAAATAAAGATGCTAAAGCTAAGTTACAGTCCCAAGAATATAGCTTAGAACTCCTCCTCTATTAAACTTTTAACCAGGGACGGAAGGAGGAGCTTGCCCCCCCTCCAAATTTTTTTTTATATATATACCTATATATATTTTTTAATAAGTTTGTGAATCTCTTTAAATATATATATATATATATATATGTGTGTGTGTATTTTTTAATAAATTTGTGGCCCAATTTAATTTTTTTTAATTATTGACCTCTTAAATTTATAATAAGATAAAAGATAAATTTTTAACTGATTATTTAATAACTTATATTAAAAAAATAATTACAAAAAAGTTTGATATGAATTATATTATTGATAAATTTTATGATATGAAAAAATGATATACATAATTTCAATAAAAATATAATGTATTTAATTTTTATAATTTAAATTTTATTTAATATTAATTATTAAAATTCACTTTTATTTTCGACTTCTTTACATGATTTCTGCATCCATCCTACTTTTAACAAAAATGAGTTGGAATGGTCCGTGTCAATGTTTGTTATAGTTGTTTGCAAAAAGGTCATACTTCATGAGAGTATGGTGTATTTTTTCATTTAAAAGTCTCCCCCTCGTATTTTCATTCATATATAAACAAAAAATTATGATATCATAATTAATTAATATACATTACCCTATTATTCTTTACATAAAGTAACTATTTAACATATTATTAAATGAAAACACGGATAAATTGTGAATTTTATATTTTGTGTTAGAGGATTCCATAATTATGTTATGTGTACATGTTAAAAATGGAATTCATTAAAAAAAAACTAGGACATGCTTGGGATTTCAGTAGATTTTTTATAAAAGAAAATTTTTGTGACATAAAAAATTAGCCTTTGGAAAACTTCTGAGAAGTAGCTTTAGCAATTTTACAAATGCTTAAAATAATATTTACAATTTTTTTAGTTTAAAGAATTTATTTTGATCTAAAAACTATTAATTATTGCTATGCAAAAGAAGTTTTAATTTGTTGTTCTCTCTTATAGAAAAAAAATGACTACTATATTTTTATGTTGATTAAATACATATAAAATAAAAAGTACATTTTCTTTTAATTTTTCTTTTTACAATACTGCCAATCACACACTTCCTTAACATATGCAAATAATTGCTTTAGTGACATTATCTATCAATTTTAGTATAATTTTATATAAAAACATTATAAATATAATATGTTTTCTCGGTCAAGTAGAAGTATACTAATATTTAGTTTATTATAATAATAATATATATAGAAGCACACAAAAGGGCCATTTATAAATTATATAACCAAAAAAGAACAAAATAAACAGCAAAAATTAATTTTTAATGAAGATATTGGTCTACTACTTACTACTTACTGTTAAAGTGGTAGTAAAATAGTTCTTTACAAGAAATTATAGTTATTATAAATAATGTCCACATTATCTTATAAAATCCATAATTTTTTATAAAAAATTATATTATTATCATTCTAACGTTAGCATTGAATTCTCTTTAATAAAATGGGATCCTCTCATTCATTTATTATTGTCTTATTGGTAAGTTTACATAGACTCATAGAACTATGATAAAAGAATAACTATGAATAAATATATTAAAATGTGATCATATATAATATCCATATATTTTTATAATTTGTTTAATTTACATTTTTAATAAATTTAATCTACATTATAATTTTTCATCCATGGAACCCACGACATTTTTCTCCTATGAATGAGATAGGATTAGGTTAGGCAGAATATAAAGCCAGAAACACTAGTAAATTAGTCATAATGGGCCCACCAAAAGAGTTCATACCGACCTTATCAAGCATGTCATAGGCATGGAATTTCTAGGGACAGTGGGCCCATTTCCTGCTTTTTCATGACAGCCTAAGGGCCTTTGTCTTGAAGCAGCATTTTTCTAGATTGAATTTTAAATTTTTGTAGACTTAGTAGCCCTAGACACTAAAGTCTAAATGCCCTTTACTTTCCTCATCTTCAAGAATTAAATATCATCACTATATATTATTTCAATATTGACGACAACCCTTCAATGATTGTGCATCTTAACATCACTTTGATGTGATGGCACCTCACCATTCTTTATGAACAATTCATTTATATAAATGTTAGGTGAATTAGTTTTAAGGTAAAGTTAAAATTTAAAATTTAATAATAAAATATTCAATATTTTTTAAATAATATTTAATTATTTTTATAAAAATATGAATATACTAATTTTATTTAATACCAATTTGATTTTCATTTACATAAATTTTAAGTAAATTACTTTTGAGCTAAAATTGAAAATTAAAATTTAATAGTAAAAATACTTGATATTTTTTATTTTTAAAATAACATTTAATTATCTTATAAAAAATAAATATGGTAATTTACTTTGAATACTAGTTTGATAGAAAATTTTAGAATAAATTAAATTACCTTTATTTTTTTGTATTATAACACTTGTGCTCTTACTTATTTTTAAAATAATATTTATTTTTCTATGAAAATATGAATATACAAATTTCTTATTTTTTCTCAATTTTTTAGTATATTGATAGCAAGAATAAATTAATAAATTTATATTTGTATAAGAGAGTTAAATGTCATTTAAAAATAAAAAATATATCGAATGTTATATTATCAAACTTCAATAAATATACTTTTATCTCCTTTCAAGTTTGTTAATATAATTATTCAATTTTTTTATAAAAATATAAATATATCAATTTATCTTTAATACCAATTTGGTAGAAATCAAAAATAAAGATAAATTAGTATATTTTCAAACTTTTATAAAAAAATATCATTTTAAAATTAAAAAATGTACAAAGTATTATATTTCAAAGGAGATAAAGTTGCAAATTATTAAAGTGTCTATATATAAATTTAGATGGCTCTATTTAATTTTTTTATACAAAATTCTTGTATACACTTGTGCACAATTCTTCTATAGCAATATCGTATGGAAAAATAATAATAAATGATAAATTATATAAATATTATACAAAGGACATTTAAGAATAGAAACGTAATAAAAAAACAATTATTTAGGACCATGATGGAATTAAAGCCAAAAAAAATGGAAGTGGTTTGATAGATTTTTAATATTCTAATGGAATTTTGCATAATTCATATTAAATACATCCAAATGATAGTGACGAGTACCTTTTGACATTGTGTTTGGTTCTTACTTTGGGTGGATAACAGATTTGTCCAAATTTAAAGGGCAAATTAAGTAAACTGAAAATTAAATTATACTTCATAATTGCATTTCTAATTACATGTGTTTGAAAGTATTTTTAAGAGGATTTTTTAGGTATTATAAACTTTTTGTGGGTATCATTATATCATATTATCTTGTTCATCTTAAGTATAAGCAATCATAATTACTAATTAGTTCTCGAAGGTCCTTGACAATAAATGCGAAGATTTGGATTTTAATCCTGCCTTCACCTAAGTGGGGATTAGAAAATTATAATTAAAAATCTTTGTTTCTTTAATAAATGACTGAATATTTAATTTCATAATTAAATATATAATGAGAGATATTTTCTTAGAATATGAAAAATGCTTATCTTATATAAAAAGTATTTTTATAAAATTTACAAATTATTTAATTATTTATTCCATTTAAAAAATTGTAATACCCAACTCAAAAAAAAATTTTGGGAAATAAGGGCCCGAGAGTGAATAACTAAAACTTAAAGGACTAGTTAGCAATTTTTATTAAATTAGAACTTATGAAAATTACAGAAAGGTCCTCCTTCCTCTCTCTCCCCCTCAAATACCCCTCCAGAGAACCCCTCCCCTCAAATTCTCTCCCTCCGCGGCGCACCTACACAAAAATCCCCTACTCGCGCGCCCAAACTGCTCAGTTTTTGGCTTCACCGTCGCCGACCATCCGCTGCGCAGCCACCGGCGATCAACCCACTCCCAGCCGGCCACCGTTCCAACCACCACGGAGTGGCTGTAAAAAACGCACCACCACTTCGTTAGGCAGAGGGGAAGGGTGCAACTCCAATCTTCAGGGGTAAGCAAATTCTTCTCCTTCCTCATGCTAAAACAGCCAAAATAAAAGGGAATGGTAGATTCAGAAACTTGATTTTAATCAAGTTTGATTTTCTAAGTATTAGCAAGAACTCTCATCCCTGTATGCTGCGTGTGACCGTGATTATGTTTAAATAATGAATTTAGAACTACCATTCCTTCCTTCTCTTTTTCTAAATTCCCATGACTTTAATGAACATTTAGGACATGAAACTTTTGAATGCACACAAAGTGTTCGATGAAATGCCAAAGAGAAACTATGTTAAAATTTATATCATACTCCTTAAACCACTATTGCAGTAATGGTTGAAATCTACCGTGAATCATTGGTTAAATTCATGTTGAGCAGTCAAATTCCTTTCTAGTTATTAGAGTTGTGCTAGAAAAGTAGTGATAGATTAGTACTGATGGATTATGCATATGTGATTGCATATAGGCTTGTCAGAAACCATCCAATTGGAAACAATTATGTCCTAAAGTAGAAACAATTGGAGCTTGATTAGTAAGTCTCTAAATTTAGCGAATGTGAGTGGATTCTTACTTACCTCTTGATGCATTAATTATTAAAAATTACCTTGTGGATAAATGATGTTATTTGAGCATGTTTTGAGGAAAGTAATATATATTTATCTGTGAACTTATTATTTTGTCCATAATATGAAAAATATCTGAACCTTAATATTGTGAAAGTACAAATGGTACAAGAATTATGAAAGTAATTTAGAACTGTAAATCCGGGATCCATGGTAGAGTGGTGGTAGAACCACTAGGTGCACCTAGGTCGCGACCTTTATCAATTGAGGGCAGTTCCTGATAAAGGGTACTTCTGTCAGTGAGTGTAGTTCCTGACAGAAGATTGAGTGTTATTGTGAATGGTTCCTCCGGATGAGAATGCCCAGAAGAGATCCGAAAATTTAGTTTCCCTTCGGTGAGTGCAGTTCCCGAAGGTGAGAATCGGGTTACCCTCCAGTTGAGATTTATCCTCTGGAGCGGGAACACTGTTTTCTTAGTTGAGGTTCTCCCCTATATATTGATGGATCCTAGAAAATTATACTTTGATTAAAGTACTATTGGATATACTGTCATTTCAAATTTCATATTATGTAAAATATGATTATCAAGTAAGAATTATTTTCTTTTCTGAATGTAATGTGCATTAGGTGCTTATTATGTTTAAGAGTACTAAAATGAGATGTCATATTATTTTAGCGGTAATGCACGTTACATGATGAGGTTTATGTATCAATTGGTAAGTTTGATTTTTATTCACTGAGTCAGTGGACTCACCCATCACTTTAACATTTTCAGATCAACAGATTGAGGATTTACTTTCGGTTCCGCCTGCACCTTTTGAACCCGCTGATTGACTTGGTAGGAAACCATCTGAATAGTAGTAGTATTGAAATTTACTTGAGGATTATGGACTATGTTGGATAGGATAAATTTCATTTTTATTCATTTTCATGGTCTGTAGATATAAATTGCAGAGTTTGTGTAATTTGAATATACAGTCCATGATAGACATTTTTTCTGTTTTTCTGTTAAGCCATTGAGGCTTATGGTTGATGGTGGGCATGTCCACCTTTTTTTTTTTTTTACATATTTGTACCTTGGGATAGTCCATATTTCAGGAGAAACTCTGCTAAAATTTTTAATAAATTATGAACTTAGAACTATTTTTAGGAAAGTGTGTTTTAACTTCATTACTTGTTTAAGAATGATTTTAAATGATATTATCTGCATTGGTATTTTAGACTGGTAAAAAATTACCTAAAATGTAACTCCCTACGCCGGTCACATGTCCTAAATTGGGGCGTGACAAAAATGCTCCTCTCACAACAAATTAAAACAAAATACTTTTATAAATTTTCTGAAGTTTATTTATGTGAAAGTAACATTATGTTTATATAAAATTAGCATTTCTCTAAAATGTCAAAGGAATCCTATCCATATTCTAATTTCTAAGATATTTTATTAGTTACGGAAAGTTTTTTTTTTCTTTTCTTTAATACAAAAATAATGAAAACATTTAGTAAATTATTAAAGGAATGTGAACCAAAAAATATATTAAATGTTATATTATAATAATTTACCATTTTTTAAACCTTTCAGACATTCAACTTTAAATATATATTATTTATTTATTTATTT
>JASKGM010066291.1:0-33744 GCA_034509205.1 Ceratonia siliqua
GTTCATAAATTTAATAGCCTTATGGAATATATGATTTACTCTCTTGTTTCTTTCTTTGTTTACTATATTATAATTATTACTAATCCAATTTTTAGACCATAAATTGAGGGTAAATACCCTTTTTTGAAATCAATGAACCGGTTACGGGCCTATTAGGCTGCGATTGAGCCCTAAAGGTAATATTACTAGTAATTTTCCTATATTAGTTTTCAATTTTAAGCACTGTTCATTTCAGTTTAATTCAATTTCAATATAATTTAAAGCACCATAGAACTCCAATTTGATGGACTAAATAGAAAGCATCATATTTTTAAAAAAAATAAACAACGATGTACTTGCAATTTATTTTGCTATTGTTTCATTAAATAAAACACACACTTACACTCACCTGCAGAGGTTGATCAAATTGAGTTTCAAAAATGAGAATTTCTACAATGTTCGTGAGGATTTGATAATCGAGAGCATTATTTTTATTTTTAGTATTTTAATTTTTTAATTTTTTTTATGATTTTTATTTTAAAAATAAGTTAAAAATTAAAAATAATTCATAACACATTAATCAAAAAATAATTCAAAAAATATAATAAGAAAACCAAAAAAACGTAAAAAAAAAATCTTTTGATTCTTTTTAAAATTCTTTTAACTTATTCTTAAAATAAAAATTATAAAATCAATTAAAAACAATGCTAGAAATACTAAGGAGCATTGTAGCATCCCCAAAATGGGAATTCCCCCCTTAAAGAATACCCCCAAACTGACCAAACGCAACCCTAGCCCATCACTATAATTTCTATGCTTGTGTGGCTAACATTTAAAATTTTTGTCGGATAGGATCATTTTTATATAGTTAGTTTATAAAAGATATGAAACTAATAATAAATGATTATATAAACATCTTAAATATAAATTTTAGTTAATTTTATATATGATATATTTATATGTTCATTTATTATTTAACTGGTTTATAAAAAAATTCTTGTTATGCTACAATATATTTTTATTTTTATTTCTCACAATCTTTTTTTTTTAGTTTTTTAATTTTGTATTATTTAAACTATTTTTTATGTCAGGTAATTTTTTTAAAAAATTTTTAATTTTTCTTTAAATAAAAAATTTTAATATTATTATTTTAAAAGTATTGTTTAAACATATTATTTAAAAGAAAAGTAAAAATTTTTAAAATTTTTAAAAAAATTATCAAATATAAAAAACATCTCAAATAATATAGAAAACAAAAAAAATAGTGAAAGATAAAAAAAAATATATTATATAAAAATTAAAAAAATGTATTAGAATTTAGTAGGAGCCTTACAAAAAATATGTAAACTATCTCTATTTCAAAAAAATTTCTTACGAGTCAGGACTTTGGTTTCCTTTTATGACAAAATTTTGTTATGTTAACACGTGTATAAAGCTATTGCCTCTCCATCATTGGATGTGTCAATATTTTAGAGATTTGTGCCTATTTCTTTCCAAATATGATAGGGCCTTTAAATGTACATTCAATCATGACAATACTTTTTGTTTCTTGTTGATTTGACACATTGCATTTTCAAATATGGTTTGAATTTTATCATAATATCCTTTAGGTCAATTTGTTAAAAAAGAAATGGAAGAGAAAATAAAATTCATTCGTATATATTGACTTCTAATTAGTAATTACTAGCTACTCTTATAATTTATTTATTGATATATTTATTCTTTAAATGAAAACTGATATGAAAAGCGATTATAATTATCCTGAAAAGTGTCAATTTTCAACAGTAGTACTTAATTAAAAATAAAATATTACTTTCGTATGTTTTATTCTACATTATTTTACACTTTACTTGTTTATTATTAATTTAATAATAATAATAATAATAATGAGTGATAGATGATAATAAATTATTAAATATGAAAAAAACTATGCACAACTGACTTAAAAGGATGAGTTTGGTAGAATTTTACTTAAAAAAAAAAATTGTATACATCATATTAATAATAAATGTATATATAAATATTTTTAGAGTGTGACCCTCTGTGATTCATATAAAACATGTTTATTTATATATTTATTATTCATCTGACTTACATAGACCAAATTTACCTAAATTTTTTATTCGGCGACAGCATATGTAAAAATGGGATATTTTAATCTTATATGAGTTAGAAGTTGAATAGACAACTAAAGTCTAAAAGGTCATTTTCATTTTCTAAAATTATAATTCAATTACCTATTAAAGCAGAGAACTTTTTTTTATTAAAATTGTTGAATATAATAATAAAAAGTACACTTTTTTAGAGCATTAATGCTGCAATAGTTAACAACACCCAATTTATAATTTTACCATAAAAAATTAAAATTTAATAAAAATATTTTGACATGCATTGCGTTCAGTAATACTTTGGAAAAATTTAATCTGGCCCGATTTTATTAAGATTGGGTAAAAATGCAAAAACTACAAATGTAATAGGTGAGAATAGAAATTATAAAAAGTGGCTGAAAAATATTAAAAAATTTAAAACGGCAAAAACTTAGCAGCACAAGTGTCAAGATGACAATGTCTTGTCAGGATATCCTAGAACGATCCCGTGGATTTACGTTGTTAAACTAGTAGGGGCGTTATCAGTGAATTGCAGAATAGAAATTAAAAACCAAAATCAATGGATGGCTTAATGGGGGTACAACTCCAATCTAATGCAAATTTACGTCTTTGCAGACCAGTGGAACACCCCATCACTGGCAGGTAGTTCTCCATTGATAGTTCCACATTCATTTGTAGGCTAGAAAAAAGTATGAACAACCTTGTCATATTCTTATTTAGAAGAAGCTAACAGATAAGTATCATCATTGCAACATGATTTAGTCAGCAAACATTTTAACCAACATAAAATGAGTCTCATTCTGCAGCAATATCACCAAATGTAGAGCAGAATACTTGTAGCAGCGGGTCTTAATGGTGATGGTCCTGAACATAACGTAGGCCACAATACTTGCAAATAGCTGGCTCATGCAAGTCAAGGCATATAAACTCAATTGGGTGTCCAAGTGCGGGATCGCTATCTGCAACCATGGACGACATATCCAAATTAGTTATATCGTATTCGATATATTTGACTGCAAAAGATATGGTCTACACTGGAATGATGTTCGTTAGAAAAGAAGAGATTAGAATTTGCGAAAGTTTCACCTCCTTCGCAAGCAACTATCCTGCCTTCAACCTTAATAGGTGGAACTTCATTAATCAGCTCCATTGGAGATTTATTGCTTGTATCCTATTAAAAAGACAACAAAAGTATAAGTTTTACAACTTCCCTAGATACAGTAAGCAAGAATGGGTTCAGAGTTCCAATTCTGGGAACTAACCACCATAAGCTAAGCATGTTAACACAAAAAAAGAGAGATTAACACAGTTGGAGTCACTTAAAAGGAGATGCTGCTATTAAATAACAAGGTTGGCCAAATTTTCCACAACATCATGATCGCAAAAATCTCAAGATCCCAACTTTCCTTACAATGGACATATTGTTTGGGGAAAGGGAGGAGCGAGACTCCAAAATGGTCAATTAAACCATTAAAAAATGTCTTTACATGCCCATTTCTCAAAGGAATAGCTGTAATCATAATCTTCATATACCAACAAAAAGAAACTTGGCCTTTCTATAATAACAGATTCTGATAAAGAATCTAGACAATTTACAACTTACTATACACGCTAATAACAACTTATGCAACTAGAAGTAGCATTTATCTCATCTTTTCCTCATAGTTTGACAACTAGCTAGCAAACAATGTACTTCAGAAACATGGCATGTAGTAGTAATACATGATTTGGCAAGAATGATTGTCAAAAATATTTCATTAGTATTGAGTTACTGTTCAGTAATTTCCTAAAACTTAAGTTTCAGAATTAAGAAGCCATATGATTATGTACACATTAAAATGATGCAAAGCACACAATCAGATAAACAGATGTAGGGGGAATGTGGGAGCAGTTGCGCTACCTAATTATTGTGGCTTTCATTTTTCATTATTATATTCTCAGATTTTAGTTTTTAATAAACTGTATTCGTCAAAGTGGCTCCCACTACATCTTGTCTCCATCTCCATTGTGAATGTGTATAAAAAGTTTCCTTTCATGCTACTTTAAACATCAGTGATACAGTCTCCTATACTAATACAAAAACGCTTCACCAATTTTTTTCTTTATATTTTAGACACTTTAAAAATAAAAATAAAATAAATAAATAAACTGTGTTAGCAACAATTGTATTTCCTGTCTAGCTGACAATGCAGCTATGCATCCCAGCTCAAGTTTGTCAATGTTTCATTTTCAAATCTATTAAAATAGTGAATTTTGTTGCTGCACTAAAACTTCTAGAAAAAAGGCTCCTTCTACCTAATGCAACATATTTGCCAAGAAGGCATAGCCACTCTCAGGATTGAAGAAGATACCAGAGCCATTACCTAAGGCTGATCCTTGCCAATCTGTTACTCCTAGTTAAGGCAACTTGAAGATGGATTTTGAGGAATTTACAAGTGTAATTCTTAATGCCTGTTCTTCGCTTTAGCCTATGAGATTTCATCTACAACACTATTGTAAATTTGTAATCATTTTACAAGTTTTTCTTTCTTGGTGCCAGGAATATGTAAAGTCAATAAACTAAGCTGCCTGTACTCCATCATCAAAGTGAAGTTTCATTACATTAAACTTAAATATTTAAATTTTTTATGTGATTTGAATTGTTAACAGTTGATCTATCCTGTTTTTCCATCATAAAAGTGAAGTTTACGTCAATTCAAGTCACAGACAGCCTCTCACCTACACCTAGCAAAGGTTGCCACCTAATATGAATCACTAAATTTTTTTCTCTCTTTCTCTTGATGCATACAAGTGGTGCCCAGTTGATGTTAAATGAATCAAATGATGGAGCTCCATCTGATATTTCTTTCTTTTCATTATCCTTTTTTATCCCAATATATAACAAGTGAAAAAAAATGCATTGAAAATGTGCAAAGGGGATTAAATTTTGTATGGAACAAGAACACCAGAAGACACCACCTGATGGATAGAGACTAGTTCATATAGGAGAAATCCATGTCAATTCTTCAAATAAAACCCATGTCAATTTCAAATTCTAGAAAATATTCAGCGCAGGAGAAACTAGGCCAAACTGATATCCAACAGAATAATGAATGTTAAAATTTCCTCCCATTGACAGAAAATACTGATCCTGGTCACTAAAAAGTGAGAATCATGCTTTAACCAAAGAATCCACAACAAACACAAAAGAACAGGAGAAAAGCTCTCCAAACAAGCTTAGCCTTCCACTTCATTGATCTATAATGCTAGCAGCCTAGCATGGATTATACTCTATCTGTTATCACCTCAAGATCCTTTAAGAAACATACAACAGTCTCCTAACACTGGCTTATATGTAATCAAGTGTGAATCCCTCATTTTACCATATGTACCCATGAATTTTGAAAATATCCATTCTCTTTCATCTCAATGTATTACTCTTCACTTTTCTACTGTAATCCATGATACTCTAAATTTCTCCTTCCTTTTTCCTAATCTTCAAAGGCAAATTTTTGAGACATGGTTAGCACTTGGCAGAAAATCCAGCAAGAAAAGAAACATCCCGCTTAAGAGGCCTGATGACACCCAACCCAGCTAAACACCTAGCGACCTCGGTTTTATGTTATTTTATTTCATCTTATTATTCTATACAATAAAGTATGTAATTTTTTTCATATTAATAATAGCTAACAAATAAATACAAGTGATTCACCTAATTTGAGTCCACAACAAGGCATTTTTTTATCAACTTAACAACAACTTGCTGTTTGTGATCTCCAAGAAATCACCTCAACCTGGCTCCGAACTTCCATTATTTAACTCATAACTACATATAACATAATACTCTGTCACAATCAGATAAAAGCGTCAAACATGCTTAGAGTAAGTGAGAAACTATTTCATTATTAACAAAATTTTATGCCCCATTCTTCAATCTGAAGAACCAAAAGAACAATGTCTGGTTCTATTGCTCAAAATAAACAAATCAAGCTATTGATTAAAAAATCAACAAGTTCTCTGCTCAATAGATGGTCTTAAAAATTTGCTATATTGATGCAAGAAAGATATCTAATTAATAAGGATATCCACATCAATACAAATCATAAACCACTTGTTTCTATTACATCTATCTCCCCCTCCTTACATTACCATCCCAGTAATAGTTTTTATATACCACGAGGTTCTAGAAGACTAGAACTTTTTAATAATTTTCACTCTTGTAGAAATCTTAATGACCAAAAAGGGAAAAAAAACTTCAGAGCTTATGCATGATTCTGTTCAACTGTCACCTACTTTTAATACAAGGATTTGGACTTTCAATTCTTCATCTGTGTATATTTTGTAAAACCTTATTCTGGTTTCTTAGTCAGTCCCAAACTTGGGATGGATTTCTTCTTGGAGGTACACTGGAATTTTAAGACCTTCTTGAAGGTCAAGTCTTTTGTATGGACTGCATTACATAATAGAATTTATACTAACAATTTGTTGCCAAGACAGACAACAAAAAGTTCTTTCTCCAGAAATGTGCATGATCAGTTTTAGCCCTTTTGAGACTAATAACCATTTATTTGTGCATTGACCAACTGCTCAGTACATGTGGAAGAGGCTCTTCAAAATATTTAATTAATCTTGAGTTTTTATGGCTATTTTGGAGAAATTTTTTATCTTCTATAATGAAGTTTTTGAGTGTAGAATGAGAAGGGCATTACAACACTGTGTCTTTGGTTGGAGCAAAATGCTAGAATTTTCAATGACAAGTTCCTGCCTATGTCACTGTCATGAGACTGAGACAGAGACAGAGTTGTTCATTGTTCACTGTTCATTTGCAGAGTTACTTGTCAATTAGATATTGGAGGCCTATATTGATGTGTTGTCTCTATTTTGATTGTTTAATACTTCTCTTTATTAATTTGTCTTTGTATTCTTCTCTTCTGTCATTAACAAAGTTTCTTCTTATGAATCCCCTCCCATTTAAAAGATTAAAAGGCTTAGTTGTACTTTTGATCCCTAAAATTTACTCATCACAAGTCCTGCTAATTTCAAATTGAAAAATGGCGTCCCTATAGTTTCCTCGTCAGTGCAATTTTAATAATTAGTTTCAATCAGTACAATGTGGTCCCTCTAAATAGTAGATTAAAGCAATTTGAAAACAAAACTAAGAGGTACAATAGCTAACGTTCATTATGTCAGGAAAGAAAAAAGAGTTTAAAATTCTATCTTTTTACATCAAACAATTGGAGGAGCAAGATAGCTTCAATTAAAACTAAAGAGACTAAATTGCTCTAATAAGAAAACTAGAGGGACAAGCTTGGTCCAATTGAAATTATTGGGACTAAACTGCTAGACTAAGAAAAGTGTAATTAAGCCAAAAATATTTTTTTTTTAAAAAGAACACAAGAAAAAACTTTCAAGAAAGTCAAGTAGGCTACCCCATACATCCCCAGTCATCCAAAATGTGTAACCTATTGACTATTGACCATAAATGTTTAGAATGTTTGATTGACACTACTATTTCTTTCAGGACAAAGACTGGATTGCTATGTCCATACTCCAAAGCATATATAATCACACCTACCCTTCATTTCAAATCCTAGTTTTTGGTTTTATATAGGAAAAGACTATAGCATGTAGTGCTGTTCATTAGTGAAAACGTGGAAGAATACGAATCTAACAAAAATTTTCAATTTTCAAATTTCAAATTTTTTCTTTTCTAATAAGCAAGTTTCACATACACATTCACCTTTATTATCAAATCTGGATCTCTCCTTCTACCTTTGCTCTTGGCCTCAAAGGACAGGTCCCATTAGACCCAATGGGGCTTCAAACATGATATTTTCTATCGTTAAAGTGAGAATAAAAGATACCCAGCAAGACATTTAGGCACCAACGGATCACAAAGCACACAATAATATAGAAATTAATCCTGCTACAATAATTCCCATGAAATTATCGGTTACCTGCATCCACTTGGCTGTGTGGTTGCTGACTTGACCGCTTACAAGGCTGAAACTTCTTGTACTTGATGAGAATTTGGACGATTGAATGAGGGTCTTGAACAGACTCGACGCCATTTCTGGGAGAGACCCAAGAGAGGAAAACACTAGAAAAGACCAACGGAGAGATACCCAACCTACAAAATACGAAAATTGAATAAGAGTAAACAATTAGAAGGATTGATTGGAAAATGAACTGAATATGAGTTAGCAAGAGATCGATTCAGATTAAAAAAAAAAAAAAAAAAGCAGATATAACAAATCTGTAACACTATGGATTGGATTGAATTGAAGCCAAGAAAGGATGAGAAAAAAATGGTAGAGGAAGAAGAGAAAAATTCATACTGGCGCAGAGCTTCGCAAATCCCTGGTTCCTGGTAGCGGTAGACGAAATGAACTGAACGAGGAATGTTTGAGCTCGTTTCCCTGGGCTTCAATGCCAGGCCAGAGCAATTTGCATTTGCCCAATATCTTAAGTGGGCTGCCTATGAGAGGTAGGAGTAGCTGGCAAAATGGGACCGGGCTGGCCGGACTAATTCGATGTAAATTTAAAAATAAATAGGGTTCGGTTTTAAAACTGTCAGCCTGAAATAATTTGGATTTTTTAGCCCTATCAGATCTGGTCAATAGCTTGAACCGGGTTAGATTGGCTTAGTGGGCCAACAAAAAAATTATTAAATTTAAAATTTGTATCATTAACTATAAACATGTAAATGTAACTTAGTGGTTAAAATATTTTCTTTTGACTAGGAAGACATGGGTTCAAATCCTATCACTCACACTACATATATATTTTTTATTTTATATAATTATTCCTCTTAAATTTTCTTTCGTTTTTAGTTTTTGCTTTTCAAACGTGTTAATACTTTGAATGTCTTTTCAATAATACTTTGAATGTCTTTTCGATAATATTTTTATTATAGAATCATATTTAATAAAATTTATTATTTTAATATTTATTATAAAATAGAAAATGATATCCAAGTCAAAAAGATTAAATTTGCTTCTTAAACTAACGTTTTTAGGCTTAAATTTTTTTTTCTATACAAAAAGATTAAATTTTTATTTGTTTACTTCTTTTAAGTCAATTATATTTTTTTCTCAAGAACATTTCCAATTAAATAAGAAGTAAAATTAGCAAACTCATATTGGAGTTTACTGCTTTCATATCATCAAATTTTAGCTACTTTTTCAAAAACTTTAACCTAGCATACAGTTTCAATAATTAGTGACATTTCTTTATTCTAACATGAAAATAACATATATACATATAGGGGGACTAAGCTATGCCCCTCTTATTTTTTTATTTTTTTTATTTTTAATGTTTTTTTAATTTTTTTTACTTTTTAAAATTAATTAAGTATTTTGTATCTCATGTATTTTTTTTTAGAATTTTTTAAAATATTTTTAAATTTTTTCTTAAATTTTTTTACATTCTTTTTACTATTCATCCATAATTTTTTTTTACTATTTATTTGTAACTTAAAAAATTTTGCAAAAAATACAAAAACATCTCAAAAATTTCTGAAAAAAATTCATGTTATAAAAACTAATTAATTACTTTTGAAAAGTAAAAAAATTTTTAAAAAAATCAAAAAAATATAAAAAAAAATTCTAAACTCCGCTCCCGCCCACGGGGAGTAACCCACATACATACATATATATATATTTTACACAAGATTATAATGATGATTGATGAGCTAAACTTATGTTTTTATATAAAAAAAACATATTTTTTTTTCATTTAAATTTAATAAGTCAAAAAGTACTGGGCTGGCCCGAAACCCGATGGGCTGATATAGGGCTGGGCTGAGCTAGCATGTTCTCAGCCCAAAACAAAATCGGGTCGGGCCAGCTCGACGGGCCAGGTTGGGCCGGCCAGTTTGCCAGCTCTAACTAGGAGTTTAGACTAGTTACAAAAAAAAGAAACAAAACATACCCACAAAATTTATATGTATCTAATTTTTTTTCACTAAAATACTTACGACCTGTTTGGTTTGTCAATTTTCTGTTATCATTTTCAATAAAAATAAGAAAAAAGTCTGAAAACATGTCTTTTTGAATTTATTAAAAATATTTTTTAAAGAGAAAAAAATATGAAAACAATAAAAAATTATTTTTAATATTTTTTAGAAGTTTGAAAACTAAAAACAAAATAATAAAAACAAGTTGGTATTTTTGTAATTATATTAAAAATAAATAAAAACAGCATTTAACTCTAACAACCAAAATATGATTTTATAGTTTTCATTTTTTTAAAACAAAATTTAACTTTACAAACATTCTCTAAAATATAAAATTTTAAAAATAAAAATTATTTTCATAAAATGAAGATAAAAAATAGAAACAAAAGTTTCCTCAATCCAAATAAGCCTCAAGTGTTGTGTTGAAAAATCAAACTTAAGAACAAAAAGGCCAAAAGGCAAAAACGACCTCTTTCAATTTTCATACACTAGAAAATAACTGCTTAAATTTTCAATCTTAACAATTAAGTGAATAAATTTTACAAAAGTAACGAATTAAATGCTTTTATTCAACGTCCGTTTACTAATATATTTAAAACATAATACTTAATTATATATTAATAGCTCTAATACTACATATAAATTTTGTTAATTTGCATTGTATATTAAATTTGTAATTTTTTATTCTTTTAAAATATTTGTTGATTAATGTTTAATAGTTATTTATTATAATAACAAAGTAACTATATTTAAAAGATATTGTATACAATAAATATATTATTATAGTGCAGCACTACCATCATTCAACATCACCACTCAATGTTAGCTCATTGGTCTATAACATTCCAAATATCGGCGTAGCAATTACAATGGCCTAAATATTTTTAAGAAAATTTTATATTTTTTTATCTTAATCTTTAATTAATATTATAATTTTTTTTAATTTATTAATTATAATATATTGTACTCTAAATTATCATAATTTACTCAAATTACCTCTCATTGTTTAATTAAGTATTAAAATTAATAATTTTAATTAACATGAGTTAGTTATATAATTAAAAAAAATTTGATAGAAACAAAAAATAATAAATTTAATATGTAAAATAACACAAATATCCTAAAAATAAATTATATGAAATCTTTAATTAACTTTTATTTTTACTCCTAAAAAAATTTAATTAAAGATTATCCTCGTTTATTTGTAAGATATTTGTGTCATTTTACATAATAAAATTATTATTTCTTATTTCTATTAAGTTTTTTTAATTACATAATTAGTTCATATTAATTAAAACCATTAATTTTAACACTTAATTAAATGGTGGGGATAATTTAAATAAATTATGATAGTTTAGGGTGCAATGTGTTACAATTAACATATTACAAAAGAGATTGTAATAGCAATTAAAGATTAGGGTAGAACAATGAAAATGATAATTCAAATCTATCCAATTCAAAATATCGATTTTTATATTTATTTTTAGTATAAATTTTAAGAATTTTAAATATTACTCTTGTGGATTGTGCGTGAGGAGCCTCCCTCTCTTATCTTATGCCTTGTCGATTGGGTTGGGACCGCTTGTGCCTAAATTTTAAATATTTATAATTGTTAGTTATTGTTATCATTATAATCATCATTATAATATATTAAAGTAGAGTACTGTTACAGCACCTTAGGTATAACTCACTCTCAAAAGTTAGTCAATGAGGATAGAGTACCTAAGGTATAATAAACCCTCACATTACCCAGCACTTAGGTAATGTGTGACTACCTTAATACTTGTCCCATACCAAATATCAGGATGCAATGATATCCTGTAACAATTCCTGTCCCCACTCTGGCTGCCCACTCAGGGTAGCTTTCACTCTGGTCTTTCCAGGTAGTCCTTTTCCTGGTCGCTCCTTTCTTGTCGCCAATGCCCAATAAACCGTAACTGCTCTGATATGACTATTATAACACCTTAGGTAGAACTCACCCTCAAAAACTAGCCGTTGAGGAGAAGGTGCCTAAGATGTTATAAACTTCCACATTACCCAGTACTTAGGTAATGTGGGACTACCTCAAAATTTGTCTCATACCAAATATCAAGGCGCAATGATATCTTGTAACAAGTACACTATCATGAGAAGTTGAAGTATTACTGTCATGAAATTTTTTTTCTCCAAAAATTTGACTAAAAGATAAATAGAAAAGGATTACAATCTAATTTTTAAAATTAAAACTAATATAAAATTAATTTTATCCAAAACTGTTGGAGAGAAAATGTTCACAATCTAATTTTGAAAATTACAAATCATTATATATATATATATATATATATATATATATATATATAGGGCTTGATCTTATGAAATAAGTGGTTTATTATGATATGTAAAATAAGTAATTTATGATCATTGAATAAAAAAAAGACAGCTCATATTAAAATACTTATTAAATGTCACTACAAAAAAATAAGAAAATAAATTTCTTCCAAACAAAATATGTAAGAAACTCCTTAAAAGTTCGTGAGAAACAACGTTCTCACGAATTTATAAGAAATCAAAGTTTGTCACGAAAAATGACATCGTCAGAAACTTTTTCACAATGTTTCTCTCGGATGAAGCAAGTTGTGGGGAGATTTCTCATGGACATATGACAAAGAACTCCAAGAGAAAAGTGATAAATTCTTAACCCATTCTCATGACTTTCTTGCGAAAATTCTCACGGATTTAAGGTTGTAAGAATTTCTCACATACCCAAATCCATGTGAAATTCCACAAAAAACTTCCCCAAAATTTTTTTTTGAATAGTTTATCACATATTGTGGCTATGAAAAAATCCGAGAGAAATTTGTCAAAAAAAGTTTTTTAAAAATAATTTTCATGGAAATTAGCCGTGAGAAAATTTTGTGAAAACTAACCATTGATTGTTAATGTAGAATTTATTTTTAGGCTTATCCATTAACCTGATCAAATTGAATATATTATTAAGTAGATTAAAAGATATATATACATTACATCAAATGTAATGTTATTGTGTGGAAAAATACATCAAATATAGTCACTTGACGCATCGTCATCATCATTGGCATCAATTATCTCAGACAACTACTTCAACAACTGTGCATGTTCCTTTAACTATTGAGATGACCGAAATCAGCACTGTCACGACGACGAGGAAGGGATTGCTAAGGGTGGCGGCTAGAGAGAGGGAAGAGAGGTAAAAAAAAAAAAAAAAGAGTATGCGGCGCGGGTGGAGAAGATAACCAGACATTCTCATGGAATTTGTCTGTGAGCAAATCAAATTTCAAAAACCCTAATTTGTGCCACTCAAGTGAAACAGTACATTTAAATTCTCATAGAATTTCTCACTAATTTGGTCCGTGAGAAAATCAAATTCCTAGAAGCCCTAATTTGTACCGCTTAACTGAAAACGGTGTGTTTCATTTCTCACGAAATTGCTCACGAATTAGGTCCATGAGAAATTTAAATTTCAAAAACATCGAAATGCACCGCTTAAACGAACGATCTCACGAAATAGTTGGTGAGAAACATTTCTCACGGACCACTTCCTTGAGAAATCCCACAAGAAACGGTGTGTTTCATTTATGAAGATGTTTCTCATAGACAAATGTTTGTGAGAATATCTTCACACCAAGTTCCCACCATGTTGGCACATTGTTTCTCATGGATCGAGATCAGTGAGAAACGTCTGAATATGTTTCTCATGGACAGCTGTCCATGAGAAACTCTTCACGCCATGTTAGCATGTTGTTTCTCACAAATTTCTCATGGACACATGGATTGCAAGAAAATTACACAAAAATCTAGCCAGCAATAAATCCATGAGAAATACACGTGGAATGTTGGATAAATACTCATTAGAGATCAGTTCTACTTATGTTTGAGCTTATTTATATAAGCTTGATTAAAAAAATGAGCCAAGCCAAGTTTAAGCATAAATTTATGCTTATCTAATAAATTAGCTAAGCACAAATAGCTCGTTTATTTAACGAGTCAAGCCTGAGACACTTAGCGTTCGGCTCGGCTCAACTACACTCCTACATATTAGTATCCTGATACTTATAATGTTTATGTTCTTCTTTTTTTCCGCTTATAGAATGCTCTTTTTTATATTTGTTTTCTCATTTGTATTTGTTGTTCAAGAAAAACAAGAGAAAAACACACAAGAGCAACAAACCTTAGGGTTAGAAATAAACATGATATTGAATTAGACACGTAGGAGACGCTTTCTTTAAGATGATTCACACCTCTCACATGTAGATTTCACTTAAAAATGCAACACCAAGTGCAGTGAGTATGAGACGTGACCTCCAAGATACAACAGCCCAGCTAATATAATCCATTATACGTGTCGAACACTGGATTATATTAACTTATACTATATATTATTGTCTTATACGGAGCACTAAACGTACCCTAAAAGGAAGATATGACTCTTCTCACCCATACATTTTCTTTACCAAAGTATAACACAATATGCAATATATTTAACACTTGTTACACATATATATTTCTCATATATTATTCATCTAATAGCTGCATAAGATTACCCTTCTTCCTTCCTACCGTTGCCCATGCATAAATAAAACTTATGGTTATGCTCATTACTTGCTCCAATTTAATGGCCTTCAAGGCCTTTTTTAAAGCTTAGACCCGTTGGACATTAATTGCACGTAATTAGAGCCATTATTCATCCAATAATTGGCCGTTACAAAAAACAAGATGAAGGTAATTCCTTTTATATGGTTGTTGCCACTAAATAAAAATATTTAATAAATTTTTTTTTATAAACAATATTCCTAATGTTAGAATCCTGATTTCTTATATTTATTTTCTCCTTTTTGAATCATGATTTCCTTTATTTTTTTATTTGTAGATATTTTTTTTTTTCTATTAAGCCAGAAATGAATCCAGTCATGTTAATAAATAATATGATCGGTCATGTTAATAAAATTTTGATCGTCCATTTATTTTTAAATAACCACAATGGACATATTATTTTGTTTATATGTAAACATAACTAAATTTTGTTTACACATAAATAAAATAAATACGCATTGTGAGTCATGACCGTCTAAAAGTGAATGAACGGTTACAATACTAATATAACCGGTCATATTGCATCCTTAACATGATCAAATTTGAATCCCTATTAGCCCTTAGCACCAGGTTAGGATCATGATGTCTACGGTTCAAGATCTTTGTAATTTTTCTAAGGAAATTCTTTTTCTTATGTTTGATTTGTTATTATAAAAAGCATTTATCTTAATTTTCTTTATATTATTGACTTGCTTTACAACTATTTTTAGTCTAACTAGAACAATCAAGGAAGCCACAACTTCAAAATTATAGAGGAAGTCCCCCCAGACTTTTTCTTAGATAAAATGGTCATAAGGAAGAAGATTAAGCTTATCCGACCAAATTAGATTCAGTTTTGGTCAATGTTTTGGGGCATTCAAGATAGGATGTGATGAAGGCCACTAACGATGACAAGTCACTTCTCAACGTGATACATGATCAACTCTGTTAATTTTTTCAACAGTAAGTGGATGGAGGGAGGGATTAATGTGACACAAATTAAGACTTTCGGTAAGCAATTTGATACATCAAATCTTTAAAGCAGTTAATTGACACTGAAGCCGTATTTGGAGGAGCAAAATAGAGCTTGTCTATATTTTGTTTCTATTTTATTTGTTTTTTATATAGTATTCTGTGTCAATTTTTACGTAGCTTAATTAATTTTTTCCAATTCAATTAAAAATAGCTTATTTATGCATAATCTAAAGGATTCATATGGTTTGATACCAATAAATGGACAAAACTATGATTTCTTTCTTTTTCTTTTTTTAGTTGAAGGAAAAGGATATTCTTCATCTAACTCGTGCATCAACTAAAATTAAGTCTTTCTCCGAATAATTTTAAAGGCACACCCTTACATCAGCACAGTACATTTAGGCAAATAAAATTTTTTATATGCCGATCCCAAAATTTAAATATGAGAAGTTAAGGCATAAAACATTCTTCCTTAACCACTAAATTAACTCTTTAGATTAACAAAATTAAAATTTAAACATAACAATGTATCTAACAACGCATTATATGATTATATCTATCAGGGTCAACTCTTTAGATTATTATTAAGAGCTCCTTAGATTGATTTTATTTTCTTTGAAGTAATTATTAAATAGGATACTCTTTAATAAATTTTTATATGATAGTTTTCTATATTAATTAAAAAAATAAAAGGAATTTATTTACCAAATCACTAATCCATATGAAGAGTAACTACAATTGAAACTTAGAGAGTATTTTCCAAATATATCAACGTTAAAGGAGTATTTCGAATTATTTTTTTCATTTTTATCGTGGGACATGGAAAAATACTAGATAGCACAAATTTTTATTTTTTACACCAAAATATCCCACCAAGTAAAGTGACTGATCTTGTGCAATAGTTTTGGGAACATTTATTGCTCAGAAATTTTAAAAGATCTTTTTCATTTTTATATTTTAGATTGCATATTGGTTAAACTTTTCATGTATTACTCAAATGATACTATTTTTCATGGTGAGCCATATAGAAGTCTATCAGCTTAATCACTTGAAATTGCAACAATCAAGGATGCATTTAGGATATAGTAAATAAGAAGTGACGGATAAGTTACTTATGTTTAGTATGTTTTGTTATTTATAATATGTCGTGTCAATTAAAATATTAAAGTGTTAGTATTATATTTTTAAATAATATCTCATATCATAAAAAAATCTTAAAAATCTTACATTATACTACTTTAACTTTACAAACTTATAAACAATTTCAATTATATCTTTTTCTTCACAAGTTTTACTAATTGTTATACAAAATTTGGTCTTAGATATCATGATATATATTTAGTATCCTATTCCATAATATCATAATATAATATATTGGTGTAGGCCCCCTAAAAACTTGAGATGCCCTCAAAAATAGGTCAAAATTAAGGAGACGTTTTTGCATTTTATAAATACCATTTTTTTCTTTTTCATCACGTAAGAGGGCCCAATTGCACATCAAATTATTTCAATGTACTACAAAAATTTATGTGTAGCTTAACTATAAATAATTGTATTATTTTTTAATTAATAAATAATACATATATTAGCTATTTTACTAAACCAACTCAATTATTTTTATTAATATTTATTGATATACTTATCATTTATTAATTAAATAACTTTACCACAAACACCTAAAAAAATTTATCTAAGGACATGTTTGGGAATTGGAAAAAGGAGGAAAGAGAAAAAATCCTAAAAAATAATACAAGAGATAGGTTGATTTCTCTTTCCCTTAGATGTTTAACAAGAAAATAAAAAATAATTTATTATGAATATTTTTATAAATTTACCATTTATTAAAATGATTAATTATGAAAATTTTTCTTGATATTAAAATTTTAAATTTTTTTATAATAATAAATAATTAATTTCCCCTCTAAGGTCTCTTAAAATAGCAAAACAAATATATATAAAAGAGTTTTGAAACAGTTTACATAAAATCTGTTCTCCAATAAATCAACTTTTACGGAACCAGTGTTATACATTCCTTAGATGTCATGGCATAAGTTAATATAAAAAATAATATTTAAAATCCACTTTTTTTGTAGACAATTAAAAATTATCAAAAATATGACATTTAATGTTTTATATTTGTTAATCTAAAAATTCAAGAATGTAAAATTTTCATAATTTTTTTTAATATGAAATTCCACAACTTGGTCGCATCTTACGACCTCTATATTAGATGCCACTACCAAACATAAGCATTTATAATACAACCTTAAATCCAAAATACTAAGATGACAATAAGCTCCTTTTATAATTATTCCTTCCCTTTTGCTTTTTCCTAATTTGACTAATTAATATAATAACTATTCAACTATCCTGTTTAAAAGATGGTGTTAATCATCTCCCTCAATGTTATCTTGAATGAAACATGCAGTGCCTGCAAAATAAATGCATGAAAGTAGCCCAAGTATCAACAAAGAATGACATCAGAAGTAAAAATTTACACTAGAGTGACTTCCAAAATTAATTCTCTGCTGTTATATACCATCCCATGATCTATATGGACTAGTACGTACAAACTGATTTCTCTTCTACTGCAAAAGGGTGCAAAATTACAGTTAAATAATGTGAGAAAAAACAGTTTGGTAGTAAATGTGGAGCAAGGAGGCAAAGAATTTGCCAGAACCGACCCCTAAGAATCCAGAAGCACATGTAACCATCTGTTTCTAACCTACAGAATGACTTGACTGTATTCTTAACTATCATCACATCAAATTACTTTACAAAATATACAATCATGCTAAAATAAGGTATGATGACCACAGTAAAATCGCAGATTAATGCTCATGCTTAACTCTCGCCTTCAATATTCCAGGGAGTGGTGGTGAGGTGGGAGTTCTAACTGGTGGGTTTGAAACCGGAGGAGGAACCTGTGACTGATACAAGCCTGACATGCTAGAACCTTCACCCCCATCTGTAAGATTGTGCGTCGTATTATCACTCTGTGGTCTATCACAAAATTTCATTGCCTTGAGGACATAGTTGTCATCATGCAGCTCAAAAGGAGTGCTGTAGATAGAGAGGAGAAAGTACGCATAAACTCAAAAGAACGATTTCAAAAATAAGTTCAGATAGAAAAGACACTGGAGAGGTGACATGCATTTCCCAACAGGGGTAAGAAAGCTTTCCACCTCAGCCACCTCAAACCCCTCCCCGAAATTTTCTACCTCAAGATTCTATTTGCAACCTCTGCGTTTAACCATAATAGGATAAACCAGTATCCTGTTCTAGACCATATTATGACACTACTCTTTCAGAGAGAACGTCAAATAAAGTGAGAAGCTTTCTTACCTATTGAAATCAAAATGCACAAGCTGCATATCTTCTGATATTTCCACTTCGACAGTTGCATGAGGGCGAGTCTACAGTTTCAAAAAGTTGGGAAAAACAGATGTGAAATGAATTAAAAAGCAATAGCCTTCAGAGCCGAGTAAAAGCAATTTGTATTATTTTTTTTAAGTTTCTTTCTTCCTTTCCGGTGGAGAAATCATTTAGAAATCCTTTCTTAAATTTAAACAAGAATGCAACCTCCTAAAAACTATGACTACGGATCCTCCAGAAACCCACAACATAAAATAAAACCTGAGAAAATATAATGGCTAATAATAGCCTAAGTAAAGCAAACTAACAGTGCAAGCTGATAATATGCTTCTAGTATATAAAACATTATTATAGCACCGGTATCTGTTGAAATATTCTAAAACATGTCCCCAAGAAAGGTGAAAAAAAAATTGTAGTAGATTCACATTAAGCTGGAATGGAATCTCATAATGATATATTCTATATGATTTTACTTTCAAGCCACTAAGTAAATGCTGACTAGAAAATTGATACCACCGAAATCATGTCAAACATTAAAAAAAAAATTTGACGCATTAAAATAACATCAAAGAAGATGGTGTACCTGTACTAGAATAAAAGGTAAAGCTACACCTCCACTGGGACCATTTCCTGAGCTATATAATTGCTCATTTCGTTGTACAAGGTTCTGAAGACCTACATACTTGATGGAATAAGACAAGTAGTTAGCAAGACACTAATCATTATGGAACAGAAGCTATTTGTTAGGACCTTCTTATAACCAAGAGCATATTCCATCAGGAACACAATATAAATTCTTGGGCTTAAAAACCAGGATTTCATTCCCAAACTAAATCCATTATAAAGTGAACACTTACTTGATCCTCCAGCTCTTGCAGATAGGCAGCTTTCTTTTCAATCCTATTCCTGAGCCCAAGGCGCTCCGTCTGGATCAATTACATTTAAGGAGTTTTAATGGTCCTTTTTTGTAATTTTGGAATAGCTCAGAGCATCACTATAGGGAATAAGCACTTGGAAAAAAATTACAACGAAGACTATGCAAACCTTTAGTTCTTCAATATCATTCTGACTGGTACGAGGGAGACCCTTCCATTGTATTTCCTTTTTATCCTTAGAAATAATATCCATTGCCATGAGAACGTTCAAAGCATCATAAACCCTTCGACGGATGTTTTTCTCATCATATTGTTGCTGTGAAATATTCACCCCCAAAAAATTGAGTCCACAAGGACCACAACAACTAACTTACACCATCGTTTAGTGTACAGTCAATAGTATTGAAATCATTTATCAGAAGAAAGACCAAACCTGATCAGGAGAGGAAACACTATTGCTTGGGTCAGCAAATTCAGCCACAAGTTCATCTGCGACCTATAATATAAACAAAATCCTCAGATTGATATATTAAATAATAAGAAACAAATTAGGGATAAGCAACTTGCCCAAGGATTAGGAAGCAAAGACAATAATCAGTAAAGACTTCAAACCCGCAATTTATGCATGTAACAAATTGGACTACATAGAAAGACCTAGCAGGAGAGATGTACATTCTCACCAGGTATTTTTAGGTTCAAACACATTTACTTACTGAACAATGTAGGATGTGATACAACAGTACTGCAACCTCATCTGCTAATCTATATAGCCCCATTGTTGGAATATACATTGGGTATTTTATACATAGCTCCACAGTGTCACTTCAGTTCAGTAGTTAATTAGGATACATTATAGTAGAGACAGAAGTTCAAAATCTGCAACAAAGAAAGTATATATGATCCATGGCAAGGGAGTCCAATGCAAGAGGTGGACCTAAGGCGATAGGCCCCCAAGCACCTTGAGTCACAAGACAGCAGTAAAAAAGCACGCACCCAAGTGAAGTGGAATACTAAAATTATATAGACAAAAAACTGTCATTAAACAACTGTAACAACATACATACTCAAGCCATATATCCTTATCGGGACAAGTTCATTCTAGATAAAGTCATTTGAAAATGTAAAATTCCCTCTAAGGTGAAGTTGTTTGTCTGGACTGTAGTAACTGAAGAGGATTAATACTAATGATTTATTGCAGATTCATATGCCAAAAACAGCCATATGTCCGGATATTTTTCATGTGCATGAATAACCAAATCAGTTGCACATCTGTTTTCCAGGGGATAGCCATTGCTGATTTGCAAAGAGATTGGGAAGCTTTCCTTCATTCTTGATCTTTACAGTTTTCTTTTGGTGATTCTATTTTTTTATTATTTACTTTCATCAGGAGAACGTCTTATTCTACTAATTTGTAACTCTCTTCCTTAATAAATTTTTCTTTTTCTATTAAAAAAACATAAATACACAAGCATAAAATTCATATATAAATAGTAAATACTGAGGAAAAACAAACTGGCAAAAATTCATAGAGATTGAAGTATAAGACCAAAAATGATGAGGCAGCCTTAAAATTCATGAGAAAAAATGAAAAAATAGCTCTAAATCTCATCATTGGAATCATCAGTTCCATAAATAACTGCATAGGATTGCTAGAAAGACACAAAAATAGTTCACCAGGGTGTTCAGCAGCTGCCAACAGTTCTGTTTGAACAGTCAGCTGAAGACTAGAAATTAGAGATGGAGTAGGTGAAAAGCAAATGAAAGAAGATTGCTTTGCAAGACTTTAAATATATACATTTAATCAAATCTCATGACATATTGGCTTTGGATAGAAGAGAAAATGATATCCAAATTTAACAGGAAACAGAAAAGAGACTTGAAGTCATTTTCAGTCCAAAATCTGATAATGGACTACATAAATATTGGAGAAGTAGATATTTTAATGTCAATAGTAGTACTTTTAAGTCAAAACAAAAAGTCCATTTTGACTGGTTTTTTTACACTCCCTTGTCTTCTTCCTAGATTGAGACCCAATTTTCATCAGGTGAGTTCCCTATCTCTGTTTTCTGTGTCTCTCTTTTTATCTATGCACTTCAAATGTTAACCTTCAATGCAGAACAAAGCCAGGTGAGCCCAAAGAAAATGAGCTGAAGTTGTGGTTGTTTCCCAGGTAGTTTGAATCTGTTGCCTGTTTATATATAAGTAAGTTGCATTTATGTGCTGTAAGCATTGCCTACCTAGATTAGAGAAAGAGAAGCATGAAGCAACATAAAGAAAGCACTAGCTGAGACAATTTTGTAATTTTTGTAGAATAACTGATGAATGCATCTAATAGGCACCGAGAGAGAGTCATTAAACCCCAGAAAGTCAACGGTTTCAAATCATATCAATGGCTATGCTTGATAAACATTAAAATATGAAAAAAAATGAACGTAATGTAATGTCAAGAAAAACCAAGTACAGTTCTTAAACACTAAAAGCAATGCTCTTCAATGCATATAATTTGTTGTAGATCTTTTACACATTAGAACTTCAATCATGCACATTGACAAATATATTTATGTACATATTGTTGAGATTCATGGTCAAAACAGAGACCTAGTGAACAGGAGGCTTCTTACAGATGGCAGCCTCCTACTTTCTAGTTATGATATTAATCATTGATGATAATGATGAACCAAGAAAACAAAAGATAAACAATAAGACTGATATCCTAAATTCCTAATCATTAAAGATATATATAAAAGCTATTCCTGGACATTCACCTAGCAGGTATGATGGGCCTATGCTATGTTCATGCTTCAAGCCCAAAGGGCTTTCGTGTGAGGATACGTGTTAGAGATGTATGCCTTCATTTAACAGCTTAAGCTTTTAAAATGAAGTAGTCCTTGACACTCATCTCTAGATAATGATAAGAAACAATCATCCCAAAGGATAATAATATCTTTATCCTTTAACACTTCCCTACATCCTGTAGCTTACTAAGCTCTCAGCTTAATACAAATAAATTGTAATGAGCATCACAAACAATGACTGGCAGCTTCATAAACAATTTAAAACTTCAGAAGCTCCACTAACAGCTTGAAATGGGCTTGCAACAAACAACTTGTAAAATAGTCCAATGAGCTCAATAAACAACTTGTAGCGAGTGTGAAACCAATGAACAATCACTTGAATAAGAGCTCAATCGCCCAACAATGAGCTCAATTAAGAACTATGAACAAGCTGTCAAATCTTCAAACTTCAAAATTGGACAAAACCAGACAATCACAATACCAACAACCATGAACCTTCGGAGAACTTACACAACCAAGCATGGTGAGGAACCAAAAATCAAAAAAGCTTTAGTCAGAAAAAGCACATAAGTCAAGCCAGAAGGCATGTACAGGTGCATCAAACTTCAAACAGTGACACGTTACCATGTTTTGGCTGATCAGGAGTCTCTGATTGCAATGATAGGGTCAAACACCAAATATCACAGCTGGAGTATGACTGAATGGCGCAACAATGCTAGAATTGAGGTTTTTAGCAACCTACAGTGGGATGAGGACTATAATGATGAAGTTAGAGAACTTCAGTAACCTCATAGGGGGAGAGAATTTCGACAAAAGTTAAACTTCAGTAACTAAAGGAAGATGACTGGAAAAGCGGGTAAATCAAACTGGAACCAAGTTTAGGATTTTTTGGGCAAGAAACTATGGTTGAGGTCAGTGGATGATACTGCTAACTGCTCTAATACCATGTTGGAATTCATGGTTAAAACAAAGACGTAGTGAACGGGAAGGTTTCTTAGAGATGGCAGCCTCCTACTTTCTATTTATAATATTACAGAAGATAATGATAAACACACAGTGATAGATCCCAAAACACAGCTACACTAATCCAGAGCAACAAGTATCAACAGCCAATAAAAATGGAAAACAGAGCCAAGCTTTTGTACCTTTGAGTGACTAGCAAAGTACAGGCCAGCTCCAGGATAAAAGACAAAAGAAATAGGACTCTTTCGCTACTAGTAATTTGAGAAGCTAGAGGTCTCCCAGGATTTCCTTGCCAATATTCTCCATAAAAAACCCCCTGACCTCACTCCCCCCTTTCATTCTCTTTCTAACAATCCCACCAGGTGTCATATGGGTCCCTACTCCTGCCAACAATTCGCTCACACCATCCTCCTTTTCTATACCCTTTTCTCCCCAGCTCCCCTTCCTATGTTTACATACATACACCTTTGTTATAGGCTTCCCATCACACAGAAAACAGAAGATAAACTACAAGGGCTATATCATGATTTCTAGATAATGATAAAGGGATAATTATCCTATAGGATAATAGTATCCTTCACCTTTTAACACATAATCTGCCATATAAAATTGAAGCAAAAAATTTAAGTGTAGCTAAAATTGACTTGAAGCAACCACCGAACCTCATTGTAAGTGGTTCTTCCCTTGCTTTCCACCTTCTCACACACTGCAGACAAACAACAATAAATGAGAAATAAAATCACTAAGAAAATATCAACATGAACTCCACAAAAATAATGTCTATCGTAATAACAAAAGCAAATAAACACTAAACTACTGCAAATTTGCAGTTAGCTTCTCAACATTAAGCACACCAAATGCAACCCTGCAAGGCCAAAGTTAATAACAAGAAAAGATCAATAATCTTTCTGATAAAGAAGAAATTTGCAGATAGATCAGAGACCTTTCATGCTAAATTGACGGAGACCTCTTCCACTCTTATCACCTCCAACAGCACGTTGGCCTCTCTTTTTCTTCTTGCTACTGTTTAAAAAATTTTAAATAAACAAAAATAGCATTTAGAGGAGTTGTTAAACCACAAGCATATATAAATGCCAATAGCAATTCATGCCCAATATCTCATTTCAAAACTAAAGAAGTTTCTTTTAACTAAATAAAAGGAACTTATTATTAGAAAATGAATGAAGACCAAGTACACAACTAAAATTTTTCCCAAGAAAACAAAACAAAAAGAATAAATAAATCTAGACTAAACTTGAAGCACTATTCAATCTCTCCATATATCAGATAAACATGCCTCTCAGAAGATTCTAGAAGCCATACTCAAAATAAAAAGACAAAATTCTAATAAAACAATAAACCTATACAACGAAGACGCAAAGACAAACAAGAATCATTAAAAGCTCAGTATCACCTCCCAACCATAAACACCAAACTACTGCAATATTGCCAAAACTTAACTGAACCTTTTCTTACTTTTTTTAATCATATTTTGAATTGAATCAACAATATTAATCCTGTACAGTTTTTGGGCAAATGCACTGCATGTCAAATTGGCAAACTGCCAACCCAAACACTAAACAATGATGACTGTGAGTATCACGATCCCAAAAGACCCTGCCACATAGGTTTAGAAATAAGGCTTGCTACACATATATATTTATGACAGACTATTACATGTAAATATTACGCATTACAGACCACTATAAAAGCCTTAATCTTTAGAGAGAACGCAGCCTTCAAAATGCAATTGGCAACGAAGACATGTCTTTCAATGGGTAACAGAAACAAAAGATCAAACAAGATTTGCATGAAAATGTTCTCCATAAACCCAAGGTCCAAATTCTTCCATCTGACCAAGAAATTTAGGAAGTAAAAGAAGATCAGATTCATCTTTATCAATAAGATTCCTTAAAAAGCAAAAAGGTCTAAAACATATGCCCCATGCAGGGTTTGAAACCTAGTAACTGGATCCTTGCGGAGAGTAGAAGATATTTCATGAGAACCCTGGCTGTTGAGAGTGTGTGTCCTGCTTAACAATTTTTCTTTCCCTTTCTCTTTTATAAAATGTGCCTTATTCAACGATTAAAAAAAATTCTAAATTATTGTACATTAGAAAAAATAAATTCATTAAATAATGTCAAACTACTACAACCTTGAAAAGGAAAACCCCCAAATCAAATAGAACCACAAATATACCACAACCTCAAAGGGATAACAAAGAACTCACGCAACTGCTCCCTGGGATCCAGCATCATCACCATGGATGTCAAGATGGTTTAATCTGAGAAAAGTGTTATCACTGGCTGGTGTTGCCATTGTCTGCTCACTCCGGCTGGATGGTGACCCAACACTCCTGCTTGTTGAGATTGATTGGCCTGAAATTGTTGTTCCACGACCTGGTAGCTCCTCCTCCTCTTCGTCTCGACATGGATGCTGAGGTCCTGTCCCCATTTTGGTACGTTACTTACCTATCTGCCTAACAAATCCCAATGATAGAAACTGACTTCAATTGAACAGGAAATTTGAGGTAGACCTGAAGATTCCCTGTTTGATGTAAACTAAAGTCAATTCAATAGTCTTCAAACATCATCCTCACACTCATCATCACGAGATAGTCCATGTAAGAATAACAAAACGTATGACATAGACCACTAAAATCAACATAAAACACCTTATAGCAACTATTCAATCAAAATGAAGAGATCATACAACTGATATCTTCCCCAGGACTCCATCAAATTCACATACATAACACATTATGAAATTGGGAATAAATAAACAATTCCATGCAAAAAAATAACTTAGTTCCTAGCACATAACATGAATAAAACTTTAGCAAAATAGGCATCAACAAGATCCAATAAAATTGTAAAACCTAATGCTTCATAGTATCATGCTTAAAAAATTCTTAGCAGAGATTTGACCACTCAAGGTTCAATCCCAGATGTCTGGCTTTAATGGTTTTCTTTCGGAAAAGTTCACTTTCTTTCCAAGTGATGAGATGCCAATATATCAAGTGTGTTATCAAAATCTTCCACTTGCACTGATGATAAACATTATGCATATTGATTATCAATTTGTTCTAACAAACACTGAAACAGCAAAAAAATAGTTTCCATATCTATCAGATACGTACCAAAATGGCTCACTTGTAGTTATATTTAAGAGTAAAGGAGAAAATAATAGAGAAAAATCACAATTTTCAAATATAAATGTCCATGGAGATTCTGAATTATTAGAAAAAACAATGATTCTCACCTTGCATGGAAATCAATAATTATTATATCTGTTAGTGGAGGACAGCTCAGATTATACAGAGAGGGAAAGGGAGAGGGCACAAGATATCTCTGTAGCAGTACACCTCTAGATGTGCACACCCCCTGAGTTGAAAGTTAAACGTATCAGAAAATAAAGTTTTAGAACAAGCATGCTATACATTTCTTTTTTATAAGTCCAGAAATGGAAACTGGAAACTGAAACTTCAAAATTCTCTCAGAAACTTTGCACATAACATTTTGCCATATTCAGACAGTGCCTTTGCCTCGAGAGCTCATCAAACCATTGCTATCCTAAATTGACATGCTGCTAAAAACAAGAGTTGACAAAGACAAATTTTCCACAATTTCAATTATCAAAGTTTCACAAATTTTTAACAGCGGGAATTTCAAGGACTCATATTGCTCAACTTCAACCTTTCCATCCAAAACTCAGAATCGTTCTAGTTTCTGCCTCCAGGTAAGTGATACAGTGATATTAAATGAATCCCCAAAAGAATCTCACTTTATAACTAACAAACCCTAAAAAAATTCTAAACTGGCTAAAGTAACATAATAAAACTAACTCATCCATTCAATATTCATAATGAATTGTCAATTGGGTAGGAATTAGTTAAAGTGCTAGATAGTTGTAAAAACCCTAAGGGATTGTAACAGAATAGAGGGGGAATAACAGATTTCATTTCTTTCTTTCTCTCCTATATCCTTGTCTGTTTCTCCATTCTGAAACTTTCTACCAAAAGAACCATTACATAATTCTTCCAACTAGCAGAAATTTAAGCCGAAAGCTAAATTCCCAGTACAAAATAATCAAATGAATGAGGAATAAAACAGAAAGTTCCCCCATATAATCCCTACAGAATCCAAAGTCCTTCCTGAAATCACGCACTTCTAATATTTTGCAGCCCGATTATATAACAATAATCAGAAAATTCAACTCTCCCTCCGTGGACAAATACAAATTGTATGGAGAAGAGAATCGAAGAGACCCGGACGAATAATGACTCTGAAAAAGGCCGAGAAAATAAAATAATAAAAAAAGAATATAGCGAAGAGAAAAAGGAGCGGAATCCATTGCCTGGAGGAAGGCGGTGGCGGGAGAGCCGGAGAGGACGGCGGAGACGGTTGGATGATGGCGGTTAGGGCAGATCTGAGTCAGTGTGAGAGTGCGTGTCTCTTCCCTCAATCGAGCCTTGGACTCCGATAAAAGTTCAGAATACGCAATAATTCTTCTCCACTTAAAGTATGGTTAATTCATTTATGTATTATCTATACAATACAAAATATAAATTACATAAATAATTAGTTTAAAATAAAATTAATCAAATTTTAATTTTAATTCTAAAAATACAATTTTTATTAAAATTTTATTCACAAGGTTTTTATAATATTTATCAAAAAAAATTCTTCAAAAGTGAGGTTAATTTTATATATAATATATCGCATCCTAACGACAAAAAGTATCAATGTTCAAGTGGCAACATGACATGTATTTGAATCCCTGCAGAAACATTTTGTTTTGAAATATTATTAGTAATAGACTAATGGCAGCGTGGCTCAACGGCATGTGACCAAGAACATCAAAAGCGTGCAACGGTTCAACCCGGTTATTGACCAAAAAGTTGACTAATTCTGTAAACATTGCTGCAAACCCTAATCACTCTGGAAAATTTTAGTTTGAGACTATTTCGAGAATAACTAAGTGCCTAAAATAGGTTTTGGCACTATTTAGAGGTGTGCAAGTATAGCTGTCAAAATTAGATGAATTTGTCATGTTGGTTCGTCCAACTTGTTTAAAAGGACGAGCGAGATGAGGTGAGCTGGTCCTTTTCTTTTTTGTTCACTTAGAAGTAAAATTTGAATTGTGTAACTTGTAGGAATTAAACTCAAGTCCCTATGAATACAAAATAACATCCTTACCAATAAATTACAATATTGGATAACATTAAAAAACAAATTTATTATATAAGGTTTAGTTGGCGAGTTAGCTCGCCAAGAGCGGGGCAAGCTGAGGGTTCTTCAGCCTGCCAGTTTGGTAGGTTAGGGCAGGCTAGTCCAGTAAGCCCCGTTTGATAGCTCTATGTACAGGTGTGCAGGAAATAGAGGTGGATCCACGTTAAGATGTGTGGGGGCAATTGTCTCTATAATATAAAAAGAATTAATTAATATTATGTGAAATTTTTTCCTCCCATGAAATTTTGAAAACTGCCCCACATGAGCCAAATCTCTACCATTTCTTTAGTCAACTGTACCACACTAATTCTTTTTAGATAGAATTTAAAAGTCACTTTTTGTACTTAATTTTTATACTATTTTTATTGTAATTTTATCCTTAATGTTATACTAGCTTGTATTTAATTTCCTTATTTATTAGAGTTTTTATCTACTTTATTAATTTTTTGTTTAGGAATGAATAAAGTAAAAAAAAAAATAGGAAATTTTACTTTTAATTGCAGTATTCAGAGTCTGATCTTTGGAAGTGAAGAGAATGATAATTAAAAGTTTCTTTAAAAAAAAGGAGTTTAATGAAATGTTGTTGTCGTCGTCGTTGTTTAGTAAAAATATTTATAGTCTACTTCTTATCTCCACTAATTAAAATTTCTATATCAATCACTGGCTGTGAAGGATTTGACACACCAGGCAGAGCAATGAGGGCACAGCCGAAAGGGTAGGATTCTCGGTCGAGGTTTTGAAACCCATAGAGGTAGCTAAATGGGTCCAACCCGACACGCTAACCCGTATTAGACCGAAAATAAATAGGGTTGGGCCTTGAAAATGTCAACAAGAAAAAAATTGGGCTTTTTTGGTGGCCAGCCCATCGGGCCAACAAAAACAACATTAATATGCATTATCAAAAATAAAAGGTTATGATCATCATGCCCATTAGTTCAATTGGTTAAAGTGTTTTAACAAAGCTAAGTTAGGTCTCAAGTTCAAGACACAAAAGTGCCATTTTAATTTATAACTTGAATTTGTAGTTTATATATTAAAATTGCACTTTATGCTGGTGAAGCAACTTTAGCAATTAGTAATGAATTTTTTGTGAATGACAGAAATAATTTAATTATAAATTCATATTTTAAGACATGATCTAATGATCAAAAATTTACTATAAGTTTCATTTTTGTATTAACGATAAATAGATCAAGTTTCAAAATAGAAACCCCAAGTTCAAGTTATATTAAAGCTTTCATCTAAATAAAAGAAAATGTTATAATAAGACTTCTCATTGCATGTCAACAATACTCAAATTGTTCATATAATTTTTTAATTCAATATTTAGTAAAAATATTTAATATTTTAAGTAAACTTATTTTCAATTAAGAATTTTATAATACTTAATAGCTTGTTTGTTTTTAAATTCTTAATAGCAAAGGTATGCACATAGAGTCTTGAATAATTCTTTGTTTGTTTGAAGTTTTCTCTTGAATAGTTGTGTCATTGTATAAACTGAAATCATTTTTTTTATTTATTGTTATTATTATTATATTATTATTATTATGTTTTTTACAATTTTTTATAGATTATAATTAGAGCTAGCTCGATGGGCTAACATATAATTGGACTAGGCTAACAATATGCTAGCCCGAACTAAATTTGGGCTGGCCCAACCTAGGTCAAATATGCTCTCTGGCTTGACGGGTCAAGCTAACCCATTTGACAGCTCTAGAAACCCATAAGGAGAGTGGAAAACCCAAACTTATAAATCTTTCCTTATATGAGACGTTTTATACATAATTTGAGCATGGACTTGTAGATGGTGTAAGGAGTGCATGGTCAGTAAAAATAGATATAGTAAAGATGAAAAATGGGATTAGTAATGTGAGAAAGAATTATTAACTACATTCATAGAAAATGTGTGAATATATGTGCAATGGGTTGATGTGTTCACTTTCATAGAACCTAGCTGACAGTAATGCATCCTAACTAGCAGTATATAGAATGCAGTAACTACAGTGGAGTGGTTAGCTATTAATTAGTTGTTAACATTGTAAATGTTAGCTAACATAGGTAGTATGGCTTAGCTGTGTAATTCCTTAAATTCAACATGTTTTCATGTTGCTTCTCTTATTTAGGTTATATAGCTAATGAAGGAAATGAAAGACGATATGAATGAATTACAACCAAACTTCATCTATTTTTCCCTATGTTTCTCTACTTCTATTCTTCTAATTCTTCTGCTTCCCAACCTCACTAAAATTAGCCACAACATTTGGTATCAAAGTCGGTTCTAACCATGGACACTAGCAGCAAGTCGGATGTACAGTTCTACAATGAAGTCTATGAGATCCTTAACAGACATGAATCAAACTTCAAGACAATCGACGCCGCTTTATAGACAATGTTAAGCAAGCTCCAAGCTCTACAGACCCCTTTGTCAGCCCCAAGCCTTGGCGTACAGTATTCAACCCCTGCTTTTGTAGGAGAAGAAGAAAAAAAAGAAATACTTGATCTTGTCTACGATAAACACCCTGAGAAGGATTAAAATTCAATGTTATTGCAGCTAAAGGTTGATGTTGACAGAAATGAACAAGAGAGTTTCTCTTGAATTGCTGAAGGAATCCAAAGTGGGTTTTATAAGAAGCTGCCTTATCAATACAAGGAAATCTATACCTACAACCGCTAAAGCCACCTTGACATCACTTGAGGATGATATGGAGATTGATGAGCAACTGCAACAATTGTATGGAATTCAGCAACTCAGTGACACATTGGTTGGTAGGTGGTCAAAACCCACATTAAGACGTAAGACAAAGATAGTTTATATGATTAGTTCTTCAACCAACACCCAGGAAATGACTGGGAAGCCTCCAGATGCTGTCAAAATAACTATAAGTCCTCAGGGACGTAATATCATGATTGAGCAAAGTTTTGGCGTACCTAAAGTGACGAAAGAGGGAGTAATTACAATCTCATATGGCCATACTTTGTATAATGAGTTAGAAGTTGTTGAAAGAATGAAGTTAGATAAAGGCTATGTATCTCTTTATTTCATAACCAACTAGAAGACCCTGAAATGTGAACTTGAAGAATTGCTCATTCTAACCCACAAAAAGAAAATCTCCAGTATAAAGGTTGTAGTTAATGTGTTAGAGTTAGCTTTAAAGAGACAAGGGCCCTTATTGATTATGGCCAAGGATATGGAAAGTGCTGGCAACTCGTATTTTAAATAAACTTCGTGCTGGAATCGAGGCATGTGCCATTAAAGCCCTTAATTTTAGTAAACAAAAGGGAAACATGTCTCCAAGATCTTGTAGTTCTTACAGGAGGTGATCTTATCACTAAAGAAATTCACTTGAATCTTCAAAAAGTATATCAGGGTATGCTACCAACTTACAAAAAGGTGAGAATTTAGGGATGATATTGCTATTCTTGATGGAGTTGCTGACAAATTATTTTTATTAGAAAACTAGACTTTGTCTATTCTAGGGTTTTTCATTGCTAAGCATAGGGTGGAACCAAAAATGGAGTGTAATCCATAAATACGTCCTCTTTATGCTTATCTTCATGCATTTGTGTGTACATATGATCTAAATGTCTACCAATCCTACCACTGTTCCCTTCTTCATTACTTTTCGGGTTATGATAGCACAATTAGGACGTGGTTAGAGTGTTTGGTAAATACCTTCATACATTTTTGGTTGGTGCACGTGTCCAACTCTTTCGGAGTTAATTCCGCTTAATCTTAAGAGAGACACCCCTTGGGTTGGGAAAAGTGGTTAAACTATTTGTGAGATACTTGAATTAGAGCACTGCTTGGCTCAAAGTCACATGACAGTGTCCTCTTGAATGGGAGCGTGACATTATGCAGATGGTCCATCATAATGCTTACCATGAAGTTCTTTATGCCAAGGAGTACTTTGGAATTAAAATAAGTGAAAAGCTAGCCTAAGTTAAAGCCTGCATCCTCACTGCACACTAGCTTAAATATCACAATACAAGTAGAAAAAATGATTGCTTGCCCTAAGTTGGTTAGTGGAATATGATGAATTCTATCTATGGGTCATTTGATAAACCATCATATTTACATCGGCATGCCTATTTCAAGAAAATGACAGCATCATCGGCATGTCTTGTTGGGAGTGGTTTATCTACAAAGAGTAATAAAAGAACTTTGGCTAAGGATTTTTACAAAATGTATTTAATCTCAATTTAGAGCTTTCATCATTGAATAAGGCATCAAAAGCAGTTTTCCATAAAAGCATCCTTAGACCAAAGGCAACATGGAGGGAGAAGAGTTTTTCTGAAACGGTTGGTTGGGAACATAAAAGTTGGCTTACCTATATTGTTGGGAAATGGGAAAGCTTATACTGGAAAACAAGGGGTTTATTCCTCCAGAATGTATTATTCTAGGTTTATGCCTGGAATGTTTGATGAATTCAGACAAGAAATAAATAGATATATCTATTGGAACCCATTGTATAAGTTCCTGTTGGGGATTTTTTGCTTTACTCGTGGCTACTTCCATTAAGAATACATCTCCAATGTTTCATATTTGGATTAATAATATAAAGACTTGGACGACAAAGTTTGATATTTTTTAGAACTTGATGTAATTACTAATGGGTCTTCACCACATGAAAGAAATGAAGACTTTCAGTCTACAAGTGGTGTATATACATCTAGTTGGCAAGATTATGTCCTGGCCAACTACTTGTACTACAGTTCGTTGGTTATTCATTTTATTGGATTTATGCATAGGTTCCTTCATAGTGATGTTGTGATAGGAATTCCTTATTCTAGGGTGGTGGCTACATTTGGCTATGCTACCAAAGCTGGTTACATAGGCAAAGTTGTCATTAAAATAAATGTTGCTGCCTTTGAATTTTTCCAATCAGACAAACCATATGACCTGAACTTCAAGGAAGAGAA